>BQNB010068792.1:0-33726 GCA_026074375.1 Tanacetum coccineum
TAATCTCTTTATGTAGATTTTGACCTTTTGCTTTGGTTAAGGGCATTTGGTTGAGATTTGCATTTGTGTTATTTTATATATATACTATTTGACGAATCAGGTATCCAAATGGTAACAATTATAATTGTCAAATTGAAAGACATAAGTCATATTTAGAATGAGTTAAATTACATTGGGGTGGTTATTTGGTGTTCTAGATCAGTCCAACTATTGATCCAAAGCCTGGAATCATTTAGAGGCCGGCCTGACTTGGATAAACCTTGAATCTGTACTTTATGATGTGAAAAGCAACATGATAGCCTTCGATCCAATCTTGTTTGGTCTTGCTATATCCTCCTTCGATCGTCAACTAATTGTTGATGATCCGAAAGGATCCCGATTTTGTTGCTGTTGTGGATCAAGAGCCATAATAAAAAAAACTATGAAAATAAAATGGAAGAAAAAAAGCTAGATGCATGATTGGTTGTTTTTAGGGACGTTGTGTCTTACAGCACCACCGATACGGTAAAGACACTAAAAAAAGTCAATTTTACCACACTTTTTTGTACACACTTTTAAATAGTGTGGAAAATATTTTGAGATTATTAACACATATAAATGTGTAAAAAAAATAGTTACATAAATAAGTGTGAACAAATTTTAAAAAGTTAAAGGTTTCCACATTTTATTTGTTGCAAATAAAAGTCCACATTTTTTTTTTTTTTTTTTTTGAACGGCAATTAGAAATTTTATTAAAAAATGCTAGTAAGAAGCTAGCAAGAAAAAGTCACACGCAAATCGATCCAACAGACAAAAGAAAAAAGAAACAGAATAAGTTCTAACGATACAAAACAAACACGCAAAAAACCGACGGCTACTGAAATCAGAAGGGAGATCCCAACGCGAAACCTAAAAAAAAAGACCTCCCATGGACGAAGCCGAACACCCGTTGAAACGTACCACAAATGCAAAGAGATCTAACCGGCATTCTTTGTTCGTCTCTTTAATGCATTGTGTAGGAGAATAGTTTCTTTTACATTGCCATAATAACTCCAAATCTGTAAATCGCTTGGAAAATAATCTTTCCACGTATGTAATTGCGCTAGAGAGAACGACCCTTGAATATTCCCTTTGGGATCTCTATAGCTCCAACGTTTTTCAGAATCTAGCTCGTCAGTAATTAGAGGACCAACATAATCAAGCCACGTAGAACAAGACTCTTTAGCAATGTTTAGATCATTACCCGGGGGCGTAGATGGAGACACAATGCTAGAATCATTTGCAACTTCTGGGATATTAACTTCCAAAGAGACGTTAGTCGATGGGTTAACATCCGCATTATCTTCAATGGTATCATTACCACGATCACCATCAAAATGATCCTCAAGAATCTCACCTTCCACATTATTAGACATATTATTATTTACCACCCCACATTTCTCAGTAACATTGTTAGAACAATCTTCAATATCTTTTTCAACATCATCGTCCAATTTCTTTCCCATACAATCCTTGACACACCCATCATCCGATTCACCAATGATCTCGCCTTCTTCAAAGGAGTCCACCGATTTACCAGGAGCGTTCATTTCGTAACCCATTTGCTCCTTCTTATCATTGATCTCCCCTTCTTCTTGTGACTCGTTTATACTATGTATATCCTGATCATTTCCCGACGCCTCTGATTCATAATCATGTTGTGAGATGTTGTCTAGTGAAGCAAAATCAGGTACCCAATTTGCAAACTCACGAACTCTAACCTGGTATCTGACTCCCTTGATAGAAACCAGACACGAATCCATGATGTGAGTTTTTATTTTTGTTTTGATACATACCCTTCCATTTGCAATATTTTCATCAGCGTCTTCATCTACAAAAACCGTTTCTCCCCAATTGCCTGCTATCTTTTTAAATGCATTAGTAGTCCATGCATTGAGTGGCAGTCCATCTATTTCGATCCAGATCATTCGCTCATCGGGAATGAAATTATGTGAAACAAGTTTTCGTTGGGTAAAATACAATTCCATCTCCGTATTTTTTTGAAACTTTAACCTTGACTCGTCACTGCTGAATTCAATCCAGAGCCAGAGTCCCCCCATGTATTTGCACTTGAAATCAGAGAATCCCTCTTTTTTTAAAACGCGATAAATATTAATTATTAGATGAACATCCCTTACCTTTGCGAGAACTACACTTGAAGTATCAGATAATTCCAATAAATCAGAGTTTTCGAGGGTGATATTTTTTGTTATTGGCCCAGCCAATACTGGCTTTTGAGTCCCCTCCTTACCATTACCGTCTATGTGACATTATCATTTCGATCTGTTTGTGATTATTAGGTGGATTAAAATATGCAGATAATTCAGTCAGCTACAATATAATTGTGAAGTAAATTATGAACCGGATCGATAAAGAGATGAAAAGAACGAATAAACAAGATAAATGGTCTATTTTGACGAGATAAACCAACCCCCAATAATTTATATTAGTGAGATAAACGGACTCCAACTATTAATTATCATTCGACCTAATGAAAGTTACATCCCTAATCTATTTATAATAAAAAGATAACCTAATTCTAATAATTGTAGGATAATTAAAAGACTTTACACAATCCTAATATAACTGAAACTCTAATATTTATCTAAATATAATTTAAATAACTAAATAATAAAGTAGCATTCGTAACATACAATATTTGAACAACATAAAAATCTACTAAAATGTATCCTAATTATAGTGCGTATCTTTCATTATTTGTGTTAACAATGGATTTGAATTGATAAAATGAAGGGTAAATTATAAAAAAAGTGTATCCTACTTGACACCTTTTACTATTGTGTGTAGGCAACTTTTTTTTTTGTTAAAGAATCAAAAAACTTTTGAATTTCGACTATTGTATGTATTTTGAGACCATTTTACCCTTATGTTTCTAAACCAGCCTATTTACCGGGAAGGGTAAATTGGTCACAAAATACATATAATAGCCGGAATTTAAAAGTTAAATGATTGTTTAACAAAAAAAAAAAGTTGTCTACACACAATAGTAAAAGGTGTCAAATTGGATACACTTTTTTATATTTTGCCGTAAAATGAATGACGGTTACATAGAATAGGTAATTACAATCAGCTATACAATTAGCTAAGAACAGCTTAACCAAACGCTCGTGAACTCAACAACAGCTTGAGAACTCATTCACAAAGAACAGGTTAAACGAGTTTACACCTTTGTGTAGGGGTGAGCATGGTGCGGTTTGGTGCGGCTTTTGACTAAAACCGAACTGCAACCTCACTTGCGGTTTCTTTGAAAATAGAATTCGAACCGCACCACGGTTTGCGGTTTTGATTTTGTGGTTTTTTTGCGGTTTTTGCGGGTTTGCGGTTTTTAACCGCACCGCACCATCACGTGCGGTTTTTACGGTTTTTGGTTTACAATGTCGGTTTTTCAGTTATAACAACGCATATATTTAATGTAAACACACATCACTTATAACTTATTAGAATATTAATGATAATATGTGGTAGAAGCCTTATAACACACATTAAATAATCAATGTGCCATTTTCGGTTTTAAAAAATAAATATGCGGTGCGGTGCGGTTTTTGTGGTGCGGTTGTACGGGTAAAACCGCAACCGCACCGCAAAATGCGGTTTTTCTTTTTTCTTAAAACCGAACTACGGTTTTTGCGGTGGTGCGGTTTTTTGCGATTTTTACGGTTTTGCGGTTTGCGGTGCGGTTTCTGCTCACCCCTACGGGCTTTGTGTACACACATAAAATGAGCAAAGCTACTAATTAACTGTCCTTGTTTCTTTAATACTTTTTTTTGAACTGTCCTTGTTTCTTTAATACTAACTCAAACAAACAAATAAAAGAACCACTCGGGTTGCCTAGTGGCAAAAGGATTGTTATCTATAACCCTCAAGTGGCCACGCCAACCTCAAATTATTTATACATGAACAATTCAGCCCCTATGACCCGTAACAATTTGCAATGAATAAAAAGGAGTTACTGAATTATGTGTGCAGCAATATGCAATTTCTATGAAAAGAAACAGGTGAACAGAAAACAGAATATGCATGTAAAGTTTTGCGACACCAATTTGCAGCATGCAATGCAATGTTTTAAAAACTCATCTAAATTAATTTAGGTCAGAGTCAGACACAAATACATACGAATAATAATAAACAATTTCAGAAAAAAGTAACATCATAACTTGGAAATTAATTCGTCATAATATAATAATGTTTTATATAATAAAATAATTACATTATTTCAGAGTTTTGTACGAGATTAAATGTTATGAGGAAAAAATTGGACTAATCAGAACGCTAGATTTTGCCACATAAACAAAATCGTGCGATCTGATTGGTCAATAAAAAGTCAAAATTGAATCAATTTAATCAAAACTGAAAAAAATTTGGTGAAGAAATATGATGGAAAAAAAACACATCAAAATATATGTGTCAAATTTGTGAAAACACAAAATTTGAAAAAAGATGAGGTAATCAATAAAACTTTAGTGGTTTAATTTTAAATAAATTATATTTAGTTAAGTGTAAATTTATAAATTTCCAAGTTTTATTATAACTTTAAAAAATAAACAAATAACTTCTTAAACTTTATACCCCTCGACTTTATATTTTAAAATACAACAAACGTAAACAATTTCTTACTTCTAGACAAAGATTTATCATTATTTAATCTCATCCCAAATCTACCCGAAGATTTTTCATTGTCGGCCTGAAATCATGTTGTACAACTAAATAGAAAACACCGAAGCACCTAAATTATCGTAAATAAAGAAAAAAGGTTTTTTTTAGCTATTCATTGATTATTTTGGAAGAATTACATTTTCTTTTCTTTTGGTCTAATACGTACTAAAATTCTAACAATTGAATTTTTAAAAAAGTCTTTAATTCATTGACATGTGTATATGCCTATAAATCATATACAACAATCTTGGGCTACTTCTATATCTTAAAGATGTGTTGGTGACCGAAAAAAATGGGTAAAACAAATTTTACATTTGTATATGAATTTTTCATTCTCGGCCTGAAACTCATGTTGTACAACCAAATAGAAAAGCACTAAATCACATAAATTATCGTAAATAAAGAAAAATGGAGGTTCACTTGAGCCGACACCAGGCTACCTAAAAGGGTGGTTTCGTTGGGATTAGTTGGCTCACAATGTCGAGTCAGAAAATAGGTAAATCAAAAGAAAAAAAATATTAATTATCCTCAAGTTCATATATTACGTAATATATAAAAGATTTAATGAATCTGTTATATTCATATGATTTCGATAATATCATATAACATAACTTATAAAAAAAAAATATATATATATACATATAATTTACTCCGTAAAAAAACATATTGTCTAAATGCACGGAAATTAAAACTAGTTAATTAATTAAGGATTAGAGATAACCTTCCAAAAAATAGTGTAGAATGAGATTCGTTAAATGTTAGCAATGGCGGAGTGGTGAAACTAGCGAAAAGAATGAATGAGGTTTATGTACGTTTTGAAGGTTTATATAACAAAGTTTTTCTGAATGAAAGTGCAGTCAATGCAATCCGCGATTATCTATACTACATAATTAGACATTCTCTCTTCACTTGTTGCTTAAAAAAAATAAGTAATTCAAGTTATAAAACATAATTTATAATCCTTAAATGCATTTGATCACAAAAAAATTTATTAATCCAAGTTATAAAGCATAATGTACAATCCTTAAATGCAATCTTTCACCACAAAATCAGTTATATAACAAAAACAAATATTAAAGCAAATTGTACAACATTTATTCCTCCATGCATATGTTACAAATATAAACTAATTAAATACACTAATTAATGTTATTTTTAAAACACCCCTAAAATAAAAAATACATGTTATTATACACATTGTACAAGCTAATAAAACATACATAGCTTAAAACAATTTATATGCTAACAAGTTGATGATACATATGGTTTTGAAAATTGAACCGGACCAATGGGTTCAACCAGAAATCGGGGTCGCCACCAGTTTGGCTAGCTAATGTCTGAAAATGAAACGGAGATGACCAATTGAAACCGGTAAAAACAGATGAATCGGGTCGAACTAAGATCATTTTTTTATTCTCCGGTTAATCAGTTCTTTTTTGTTTTGTTGGCATCTAAACTTTAATTACAGGGTATCTTCCGCTGCAACGCGCAGGTACCCCTCTGCTGCAACGTGCGGGTACCCTGCTAGTAATGCTAATAGAGTAATGATGTTTTTAGTTGGCTAAAATTCAATTTAACACCAATAGACGATAGTCTTTCACCTTAACCCGAATAGTTATTGTGATTTGACAAAAATTGCGTCTACCGTCCCTCATACTTTAAAGTGAAGGACTGTCGATGTTATACTATGCAAAGATAAGGACTGGAAATGCAATTTTAAAGTATCAGAGTCGATAGATGCAATTTTTGCCAAAACGCAAAAAGGACCATTTATGTAATTTACTCTTAATAATATGTTCTTCATTAACACTAAGGGTCAGTTTGGTTTGTAGACGAGTTTAGGATTTTGATTTAGATTTGAATTATAATTAGGATTTAAACTTAGATTTGGATTTAATGTAGAAAAGATAAAATATATTATAAAATGATATATTATTAATTTATAAATTTATACATAGGGTCCATATTAAAATAAGAAAATAATTAATAGAATCTGCAAATTGGTGTGAGTAGTGTCTGAAAATATGTGATTATTTTACCAAAAGATATGCATTTGTTAGGTTGTGTGTATGGTAGAGTTTAAGGGGGGCGTTTGGTGCACAAATTGTTTTTGAAGTACTAATTGTAATTCGATGTAATTGTAATTCAAAGAATTGGAATGTGTTGGATTGTAATGTGTTGTAATTGTAATTAGTGAATTTTGTTGATGTGTTTGGTTTACTCGCACTGTGTTCAATTTATTTATAAAACTTAAAAATTTAATATAATAATAACTAAATAATAATATAAATAATAACAATAATAATAATAATAATAAATAATAATTATTATTATAATATTAATAGTAATTATAATAATAATTAATAATAAATAATAATAATAATAAATGACAATAACAATAAAATAATAAAAATAAAAAAATTATTATTAATTAATAATAAAAAATAATAATATTAATAAAAATAATAATTCTATTACTAATAATAATAATAAATAAATAATAAAATTATAATAAAATAATAATTATAATAAAAATTATTACTATTTATTATTATTATTTTAATATTTATATAATAATAATAATAACAATTATAATAGTAATAATAATAATTTATTAATATTGATGTTTTAAAGTATAAAAGTTTTGAATTACTACGTAATTCAAACTTTCTATCGAACTTCTTATATAATCTGAATTCCCTCACTTGATGTAACTGTAATGACCGAATTACAATTACAGCGCAAACCTAACAGTTATCGTAATGCAATCTGAATTACAATTTCTTCCACACTGTTAACTAAACACGATTGAAATGCAATTCAGATTACAATTACAACATATTACAATGAATTACAGCGAACTAAACTCCCCTAAGGGTTTGAAGGTAAAATCCAAAACCTATAGGGTCATAACAAACAAAGTTTATTAGTCACATCATATCCCAAAGCCACAATCCCCTTAAAACAAACAGACCCGAAGTTTTCTTTTAAAAAGGTAATACCAATTTGTTATCTCAAATAATATCCACTTCATAATAAGAATTAGATAGAAAGATATAGATCTAGAGAGAGAAAGAAAAAAGTTTAGAGAGAAGGTAGAGAGAAAGAGTGGTTGATTAGATTAGAAAGGATAAAAAAATGATCCATCAACACCCTCTCTACATGAGGAGATGAGCTTTTATAGTCCCATGCCTTTCATT
This sequence comes from Tanacetum coccineum, assembly GCA_026074375.1. NCBI lineage: Eukaryota > Viridiplantae > Streptophyta > Magnoliopsida > Asterales > Asteraceae > Tanacetum > Tanacetum coccineum. Next base: position 7,893 of record BQNB010068792.1, read on the forward strand.
AAGCGTATGAGCTTTTTTGGTTGGGCTCAAGGTTATAAATAGCGTGAAGCGTGGCGTGGCGGCATAGCTAAGCCTCAAGTTTTAACGTGAGGCGTTGCATCATAGAATTTTTAAGGCGTGACTCAAGGCGGCAAAAAATATTTATAGAGTGGTCAATATTAGTTAGCTACTAGGCTTAAAATTTTGTTATGGAGTTACTAAGCCCGAATCCCATACAACCCAAATCATAAATACTTGTAAATAAGCTCAAGTCCATGAAATTTTTTAAAAGCTTCAAAAAAAGGCGCGCTATAGCGCGCTTTATTGCACGCTACGCCTAGAGACGACGCCTTGACCTGTTTCGTAACGTGGAGGCCACGCCTCGCACTATGGCGCCGCTATAGCACCGCTATAGCGCGCCTTTTAGAACCCTGGTTGGGCTTAAGGCCCACGACCTATACAATATTAGTTTCCATCTCGAGCCCGGTCCGTTACTTAGCCTATTACATCAAGACAAAGTTATACAAGACATAATATCGAGACCTAAACTAGAATGACTGTGACTTTCTTGTTCGCCTTAATATTTTAAGGCTAACAATCTCCCCCAAAGGAGCGGTCATTGACATTACAATATCTTTGAACTCTTGTTGCCTTGGTCTTTGTCTTGAACTTTGTTGTAGTAGACTTGTTCCTTCATGCTTTGTGATATTTGATCTTGAGTCTTTATATTTTGACTTTCTGTTTCAAGATCTTTAAATCTTTTCCTTGTTTGTATTTGATCTTTGCCATCTTGCGATCTTGTGTTTTGGACCGACATGCTCATACTTGTCTTGAAAGCTGACTCACCATCTCCCTTAGCAATCTTTGTCTTTAGAATCTTGATGTCTTAAGGAAGATCTTGAATATCAGAGTTGCGAAAGACTTTTGTAACATGTAGTTAAGCTTTCACCATGTATTTATCTTTGTCGTTCGAGCATGAGCATGTGGTAATGAATGTGACGTCGCTGGAATAAGGTCGCAACACCGTCGTCTAAACCTGCATTTATATGGTTAGAATAAATAGATATGGACGAATATGGCTTTGTCATTTGTCGAAGTTCGGTAGCGTTAACCTCCGGTTCCGTGAGGACCGACTTGTGATCAGGTAGGTTCAATTTAGAAGAACCTCCTTGACAAGGTTTCCAGCTTAAAGTATTAGATCCTCTAACGCATATGCATTAGATTCACCGTACTTGCTTGTTCTTATTACCGAAACGTCTCAAAGCAGACAACACGATAAAAGTGAATAAGTTAGTTACTATCTTACTGATTGAGTCGTCAATTCATTTACTGGACCAAAATCTATATCCAGTTGACACAAGCTTGATCCATATATAATCTCGCAAGTCACCTACCGCAGTGCTGTTTGATGTTGACACTAGAAGGATTTCCATTCGTCACTATGAATACTAAAGAGTATCACTTTGAATGTTCTGGCAAGATCTCAAGGATAATGCGTAGGACTCTTGTTACAACTTGTGAACTTATTGGTGTTCAACAAGTGTATTTTGACCTTGTGTCCTAATGAGATTTATATTGTTGATCTCTTTTGGCTCTAGACTCGATTTGTGCACTTTGGTTTTAGTAATCGGAGGCTAGAGCTGACTGCCACCTTTTCAATATCAACAATCTCGAAGTGAGATGTCAATAGATAACGTGTGTATCTTTGTGACAAATGAGACAAGTATCTTTTGAGAGAAACTTGAATGGCTGAGAAGGGTTGTGCATTGCATCACTGGGTCCATGATGTCTTTCTTCAATACCAGACATCATCTTATGATTCTGATAGATTATGTATTGACCCGGTTTTTGCCTAAAGTGTATGGAGGGCTTCTTCTTTAGACCCTTTATCCTTACATTTATTTTTATTCTTCATCCCATTCAATGTTTACCAAGACGTCATTACTATTACCTTGTTGTGATTGTTCCGGTGATAACTCATGTCTTAGTCCACATTATTCCCTTATTCTCATTCATCTCCAATCATACCTAAGGACTTCTAGTCTAACTATGGAATGTCCATGGGTAGATCCCTCCGGTTCTGGTTGGATCATAGGACTTATACCTAACCTTAACCACTATATGACTTCATCGACGTCGTGAGTTAATTGATTGTTGTGTATAGAGATCGAAACCATAAAACCATTGAAAATCAATCAAAGTGTTTGATATAAATCAAAACGTTTAACACTTTGAGAGTTTCATTCTTTTAAAATGCCCCCTACACATGTGCATCGATATTTGAAATTGTTTCGCACATGGAGGAAAGAGTTACGCACTTAGAGTCTTAAAGATCACATTTTTCTCGATCACATTTTAATCACATTTTCTCTCCCTATGAAAATAACTGGTCTCTTAGTATTTTCATACAAATTGATTAAAATTTGAGACATGAAGAAGTTTCATAGGGAGAAAAATGTTAACACCTACATAGCATGAATTAATGAAACTTGTTCTTTGTCTCCCCCTTAATTTCACACATGTGACACCAAATGAGATAATAGGGTTATGACTTTGTAAATTACATGTGAAATTGAGTTTGAGCTACTTGTATATGTTTTAACAAAATGAGTGTTTAAATATTATTGAAATAAAACATCTTTCATTTGTTTAACCATTTTGAAATATTTTAGACACACAAAGTAGACATGTGAGTATGTGTCTAAAAGCATTAAAACTTGGTTTTAAAGGCTCCCCCTAAAAAATTTATCGATTTATAAAAATGACTCGACTTTTAAAAGTTTCGTGAGAAGGTGTGTTTGAACACATAATTTTGAAAGATTTTAAAAAATCTTTTGATAAATTCTTGAAAAATTATGTTCAATTGTTTTGAAAAACCAATGTTACTTGAGCTCTAAAGACTTTGAATGTCTTTTGAAGTGACTTTTTGTGTCAGCTCAAGCCTGAGAAGTTGTTATCTTCTCTTTGTTAGGATAAATGTACACTAGTGCACACTTTCTTTTATTTGAAGAACGAGTCATAAGCTGATATTTACTTAGAAGTCGTGTGTCCTGAACAATAAGATTTAAAAAAAATGCTCAGGACGAAGAAGAATTATTTTCTTTTAAAAATAAAGCGCACTGAAGCGTATACTTTTCTTTTCTTTAAAACCGAGTTCTGATCAGAAATAATCAAAAGTCATCTGAGAAATTAGAAATGACATGTTTTGAAAGAATTTGAACTCTTGTTCAAACTTTATTTACATACCCGTGTCAATATTAATCGACATTTCTAAGTACGTAAATATTATCGATGCCAAAAGACATGTCGAGAAGATTCTTTTTGGTATTTTTGAAATTTTCTAAATTTGTATTTTTGTTTTTGAAATTTTACATTTTTGTATTTTCTTTTTGAAGATTTTTTATTTTTATATTTGTTTTTCTAAAGATATTTTGAAATATATTTTAGAAGATGAGGGAATATTTACATTTGTTGAACACATGGAAGAAATGGGTCCGGGAGTCGTGGTGGTACTTGCACTCAAAGAAAAAGAGTTTGCACAAATAACAGTATTAGGTGTACAAGTTTTCTTTCCTAATGGTATTATACTATCATTTATGTTGAGGCAAGTTCCAGCTGTCTTTCCTGTGGGGATCCATCTAAGACCAACATAAGTAAAGATTCTACCCGTTGGTTTCCATGTAAGACCAAATCTAGGAGGCGTTGTTTTTACATACACAGCGGAAGACTTATTTGGGGAAAACCTATGTCCTGAAAAGATCCGTCTTTCACGTTTCTTAGCATCGCTTTTATTTTCTACAAGTATGTATCTTTCTGTTATCTTAAAGGATTGTGCACATGTTTTCTGCGCAGAGGCATGAGAATTTACCTTAGAGAGGTATTGCAAAATGCACGCATCATGATTGGCAGTGTAAATACACTTCTTACATGTAGGACACACTAAGTTTTTGGAATTCAAGAAAGGCTTAGAGTTCCTAGGTGGTTCTGCTGTGTTAACAACTTTGTTCGATACACGACTATTCATAGATGGTGGCCAGTTCCTAGGTTGTTGATAAGAGTTCCAAGGTTTCGGTTTGCTACCACTAGCAGTGTATGGTAATCTAGTAGGAGTAATCACACTAGGTTTAGAACTCAAAGCTTGTTCTTTCTGAATTTATGCCTTTTTCTTAGCTTCCTTTAGGTAGTAGTTATGTATCATGTCATTTGATCCTACAGATTCTTTTGGTGACATGTTTGACACAATTTTTGAACTATACCTAGAAGGGCCAGGTGCATTCACATGATGAGGTCTTGCACATGCTGATTCTTTTACTTCAGGCCAAGAATGTGGAGTGACTGGTTTTGTCAACGCATTTGTTAATACAAATATTCACGTAAAAACGATATTTATATTTAATGATCTTCATGTTCTGATACAAATATAATGTCATACTACATAAAAGTTCACGTAAACAAGTTATTAAGTCGTAAGTTTACTTGACGACGACAAATCACTTAAGGTATGAATATGAAATTATGAGTAAATTGCAAAAATGGTCCTTTTGGTTTGGCCAAATTGCAGATTTGGTCTGCCGAATTACGAAATTGCAAAAAACGTCCTTATTTTGAAAGTTTGGTTCCATTTTTGGTCCTTGGTCGAATTTTGGCCGATTGAAATGACTAAAATACCCTCTGCAATATGGCCAAACCACAAAGACCATTTTTGCAATTCTCTCTTTTCTATTATTATTATTATTATTATTTATTTATAATATTTTATTTTATTTTTTTTTATAAAAAATAACTTTTTTATTTTTAAATTATTTTTAATTTTTTTCTAAATTTTTTTTATTTCAGTTTCAGTTTACGCGCAATAATAATAAATTAATTTTAAAAAAAAATAATTTTTTTTATTTCGGTTTCAGTTTACGAGCAATAATAAAAAAAATCTTTAAAAAAAATTTAAATTTTTTTTATTTCGGTTTCAGTTTACGAGCAATAATAAAAAAAAATTAAAAAAATTAAATTTTTTTTCTTATTTCGGTTTCAGTTTATGAGCAATAATAAATAAAAAAAATTTAAAAAATTTTAAATTTTTTTTATTTCGGTGTCAGTTTACGAGCAATAATAAAAAAAAAATTCTTTTAAAAAAATGTTTTTAATTTTTTTTTAATTTTAAAATTTAAACTAAAACCGAAATAAAAAAAAATTAAATTTTTTTAAATTTTATTTATTATTATTACTCGTAAACTGAAACCGAAATAAAAAAAATTTAAATTTTTTTTAAAGATTTTTTTATTATTGCTCGTAAACTGAAACCAAAATAAATAAAAATTAAATTTTTTAAAAATTAATTTATTATTATTGCGCGTAAACTGAAACCGAAATAAAAAAATTTTAATTTTTTAAAGCAGAGGGTATTTTAGTCATTTCAATAGGCCAAAATTCGACCAAGGACCAAAAGTGGAACCAAACCTTCAAAATAAGGATGTTTTTTGCAATTTCATAATTTGGCGGACCAAATCTGCAATTTGGCCAAACTAAAAGGACCATTTTTGCAATTTACTCTGAAATTATTAAACGTAGTTAATGATCAAAGAAAAATATTTTCTGTTGCATCTAAACTTAATCATTTGCATAAACCTTTTCTAATCAAATGATTTTAAGTAAATACATGATTAATTATAAGCTAGTTATATTAATCATGTAAGACAAAATAGGATTAACCATAAGTGAAAATAATCTTTCTAAATCTTTCCAAATCTTCCCAAATCTAGAAAATCTTTCCTTATTCATGTTAAGAAATATTTTCCTTCTAGAAGAATCTAATAAATCCGATTTTTAAGTACATAAGAATATTTTGTAAGATTTAGGGTTAATCACAAAAAGACAAAATTTGTCCCAGCTGCATCCCATGGATCCAGCAAAATCAAAGGACGGATCCAAGGTATGGTGGATCTGTGGATCCGTGCGACCAGCTGGTTGGGATAGATTTTGAATTTTAAATGTTGCCTATAAATAGCAACCTTAAGTCTTTATTTTAGAAAATATTTTGTATAATTATTTTTGTGAAATTCGTTTGTAAAAATATGATGGATAAGAGAAAAATATTTTTTTGATCACCAATCATGCTTAATGATTTGTTTGTTCCTACTTTAAGTGATTACTAATCTTAGAAATGAAATTTTACGATTAATAATTTGTAAACGTTTCATTTTATCGTAAACGTTTTTACATTTTGTTATTATCAAAACGTTGAGAAGTCGAAAAATATAAATAACGTTTTTAGACATTATTTGTATTAACAATCTCCCCCTTTTTGATGATGACAAAATATAAACTCATTTGTATAAAATTAATAGTTACACATTATTAATGAGTTTTGTTATATTTTCCCCCTTTTTGTCGAATTCAAAAAGGATTATCGTCGAGTAGTTGTAGGAAAAAAGAAATCGACGATATCAAGACTCCCCCTTGATGTATGATCCCCCTCGTTCAGGGCACCAAGGGATCGATCTTACAAAAATTGTTTGCTACAAAACAAAGTTAGAGGTACAAGTGCAAAACAAATATATTTTAAACATAACATTGGATTAAAGTTACCCAAAAGAGAGTTTCATTCAACAATCAAGAAACTCATACAATAGCAAATGCAAGTAATACATTCATACAATATAAGATAAAACTAGAGCTAATACGAGATAATTAATTCATAAGTCACACTACATACTTCATGAGATAAAGAGAGACATTACTACATAAGTCCTAAATGATTCAGGATTCATAGGAAATGACTTTTTGAGCAAAAAGTTTAGGGTGACACGTTTATGAAATTTTTTAAAGCCATTTCAAAGTGGAGGTGGAAAGTGTGAGGTGATTGTGATAGTGAGAAGATACTCAAGATGAGCAAACATGATGTTCATCTTATCTCTTAGGGTTAAGAAAAGAGTTCGGTTGTAAAAGTAACATATGCAAGTTGACCATGGTTGTGTCTGAGTGAGTTGGTAGTAAAGGAGGGTGGCCCATGATAGGTGTTGAGTTTGTGGGAGATGGGGGATGGAGAGTATTATGAATGTGATCAAGAGGAGTGATTGGTGACAAAGAGAGTGTGATATCCAAATAAGGATGACTTTGAAGTGGTTGAGGGTTTGAAGGTCTAGGAGGAACATCCAAGATGTTGTCAAGCAAAGGGTTCAAGGGTTGAGGAGAAGTTGGTTCACTTGACGATGGTGGTGAAATTTGAAGTTTTGATTGATAAGAAGAAGATGTGTTCTCTTGGCTTGATGAGGTTTGATTGGTGGATGGAGTTTTGGATGGTGCATTTGGAGGAGTTAGAGATGAAAAGGTTGTTGTAGGAAAAGGTGTGGTGGTGATATCTTCATCACTAGAGATGTTAACAAATAGTTGTCTAGGAGGGATTATGGTTAGTTTGATTTTCTTGAAAGGGTTAGAAGAAGAAGCTTTGGTGGAATTCATGGTAGAATGATTTGAGGAAGATGAAGGTGGTAAGAAGAATAGGAAGGAAGGCTTATTTAATTTGAAAGCATAGGATCAAAATAGAAAAGCATGAGGATTAGAGAAATAGATTCCAAAAGTGGTTTAGCAAAATGCAAGAAGTTTAGCTGGGTCTAAGAGAGAATGGTCAACTGCACAGAAAATCAGGTAGTCATAGTAAAATTTCCATGACTTCTGATGGCGGTCCCATAATTACATGGCGGTCCCAAATATATTAGGGGGCCGCCCCTTCTTTATGGGGGCCGATCTCTGGAGACAAGAAATTTTCTAGTTCTTCCTGCTTTTTTGTAAGCCCTGTAAAAAAAATCTCCTAAATTTTTCTTTTTGAAATCAATTCCATTTCATCATGAATCATCTAACACTGAATAATTAAGTTCATGAAACTAACCATCTAAAGTTCAATCAAAGAAACACATGTATGCATATTAACAAATAGATAAGCGTACATATCATCATATAGGTAATTATAGTGTATCAAGTTCCATGCAAACAAGTGTTTAGGATGATCAAATTGAAAGATCATCTAAGGCAAGTTACATTGCCCGTACTACATATTAAGTTACCACTAAGTAATATAAGTTTAAGTACTTAAGTTTCATAAAGTAGTAAATAATATAGTTAATAATGTCACAAAGCATATTTCCATATTGCTCACTTCTTGATATTTCTCCACAAGTTTCTAAGGCCTTTCCCGATTGACCTTAATCCACCACAGTGCTCGTCTCGAATCTGAACTTGACGGTTGATGATTTCGGTTTAACGGGTGTAAAAGGGTTCCAAGTGAGGGTCAATGTTAGGTGGGTTTTGAGAAACTTGAGGAACTTCATTTGTTAACGAATTGACATAATGAATGGGGGAAGGAGTGCTTGCACGCAAGGTCCCTTTGCCATTTCCATCATCATCATCATCATCATCATCATCGTTAAGATGAGAGGAGGATGGTTGGTCAACGGCGGAAGAAGAAGAAGTGGAGTGACGACCTCTTCTCGTGCCATGATCCTTTCTAGTCTTTTGCTCTTATTGAGCGGCAAAAGGATTCATGACACGATCATACAAGACATAAGACTCATTGTACAATTCATGATTTTCATTAATGATGAGTTTAAATAAACGGGTTAATAACATACCATAGGGTAAAATCAACCGCTTTTGTTTAGTGACCCACTCCATTCATTTTTCCATATAATAGGAAAGGTTGAACTTTTCGAAGTGTACAACACAATAAAGCATGTAACAAAGACACGCAGGAACATGGTCCTGATTACCCCCTAGACAAAAAATGTTTTCCCGTATAATTTCTTCCAAAGGCTTCAAGGTTGGCACAATTTCATGAGTGAGAATTTGATATTTAAGAACATCAATTTCTTCCTCATGACGGATGCGACGGACTTGACCTTCTCGATCAATTCGAATAGACGGAATGATGTCATTAGGAGAAGGAGGGTTGGTTTGATATGGACCATCCATAGGGACACCATATGCCAACTCGTCAAGTGACCATTTGTCAGTTTAGATGCAGACACCCTCGCAAGGTATGTCAAAAATTTGAGCAAATTCTTCAAGAGACTACGAAAAGAATTGATTTTGAATCACAAATTCGATGAACATTTGACCTTCATCGGAATAGTTTAATTGATATTGACTATAAAACTCAAGTATGAAACGAGGAAAAATTTGGTCATTAATTTCAAGGAGACACTCAAAATTGAAAAAGCTAAACAAAGACCGAACATAGTTTAGATCCGCAAAGTTTTCAAAAACCACCCAACCCTCATGAATACAACGACTTTCAAGGTTTCTTAGTTTTTCCATTATAGGTGTACGGTATTCATGTGATATTATTGGAATATAGACTCTTGTATTTTTATGATCTTCGAATGACTTACGAGGCATGATTTCCTAGAAAAATAATAAAATCACATTTTATTACCGTTTACTTGCAATTTGTTATGCACATTTTTTCTAGTGTGTGCCTTAATGTGACAAATATGGAGTTACAATTAACTCGACCTAAAATTAAAAACCTAAGAGTTAATCCAAACGCTCCTTAGTTTGATTTTGCTCATCCAAACAAGTCGAAAAATACATATGAATTATGTATCTCGAAATTTGTTCATGAGATCATTATGCATGTGTTTGAAAACGTTTTTAAGTTGTATTAACAATGCATAATAACAATTTTATTATGTTCCTAACGTGAGTGATTTGAAAGTAAAATTGAGGTTTTGGTTCGAAATCAATTTTTCGACAAACTAACTAATGTATGCAAATCTTATGTGTATGAGAAGCATATTAGTTATACATTGTAACCTAGTAGTTCTAATTGTACAAAATTGAACGAAAAATAAAAAATCTCCAATTTCAATTTTTAGTGTTCATCATGAACCCTAGACTCAAATTGAAAGAAAATAGATGAAATGACTTACAATTAATGATGTTGATGATGTTATGAATGATTGTAGGTGTTGATTTTATCTTTAATTAGTGTTTTAATGAGTGATTTTGAGTTTTTGGGTTGCTTTATTCGTGTTCGTCGCTGCAGAGAAGAAATGGGGTGTTTGTTTTTGTGATTTGAGAAATTTTTTTGGCTAAGTGTAAAATATGATGTCTGCTGTTGGCGGTCTCGTATTTACCAGTCGGTCCCAAATATATTAGGGGGCCGCCAGGGATATGGGGGCCGCCCTCAGCGAGGCGTTTTGCACTTAGTTTTCATGAAAAAATTTCAAAGAGGAGTGACGTTTTAATTTGCATTTCGCGAATTAAAAATGCTTAAGGTACTTCGGATGAAGTATTTAAGTTGTCACGACACGGAATAGAACACGGACTAGAATTGAGACAAAAGAAGAAGAAGCGGACTAATATGATTTATGGAATGTGCTCCATCATTCCTAAACCAAGACGTAGATAGTTAAACGATTCACGTTTAAGGGGTTTCATAAGAATGTCGGCTATGTTGTCGACGGACGACACTTTTTTGATTGAGATATGTCATTTCTGGACATTATCACGAAGAAAGTGGTGACGAATTTCGATGTGTTTGGTTTAAAAATGTTGCACCGTTTTTTTGCTAAGGTCAATCGCGCCTTTATTGTCGCACATGATCAGGACGTCGTCGAGTTGAACGTCGTAGTCGATAAGAGCTTGTTTCATCCATAGTGCTTGTTGACATGCCTTTCCGGCGCTTACGTATTCGGCTTCGGTAGTGGATATAGCAAGAGCGGTTTGTTTCTTCGAGAACCAAGATGTCAAACAACATCCCACGAACGTACAAATACCGCTAGTGCTCTTTCGGTCCACATAATCTCCCGCATGATCAGAGTCGGCATATACTACTGTTTCTATGCCGGTCCCCTTAGGATACCATAATCCTAAGTGCGTAGTGCCTTTAATGTATCGGAAGATACGCTTAACCGCTTCAAGGTGAGAGGTTTTGGGAGCCTCTTGGAAGCGGGCACAAAGGCAGACACTAAACATGATATCAGGCCTACTTGCCGTTAGGTATAATAAACTACCTATCATGCCTCGATACTTGGTACTATCTACCGACTCACACTCTTCGTCTTTCATGAGTTTGGTATCGGAGGACATAGGGGTTTTCATTGGTTTAGATTCTTTTAACCCAAATTTTAAGCATTTCTTTAATATACTTAGATTGATTAAAGAAAATACCATATTCCATTTATTTTAATTGTAGTCCAAGGAAGAAGTTAAGTTCACCCATCATGCTCATCTCGAACTCGTCATGCATGATTTTGGCAAATTCATCACACATGTCTTGACAAGTCGAGCCGAATATAATGTCGTCGACATATATTTGAACGATGATGAGGTTTGAACTTTTCTTCTTAGTAAAAAGAGTGTTATCTACCATTCCCATTTTATATTCATGTTTAATAAGAAAAGCTTTTAATCTATCATACCAAGCTTTGGGTGCTTGTTTAAGACCGTATAAAGCTTTCTTTAGTTTATAAACATGATTCGGTTTTTCAAAGTCAATGAATCCTGGAGGTTGTGCCACGTATACCTCCTCATTGATAAAACCGTTCAGGAATACACTTTTTACATCAATTTGGAATAACTTGAAATCTAAAGCACAAGCATATGCTAATAAGATCCTAATAGACTCTAACCTAGCAATTGGGGCATAATTTTCATCATAATCGAATGACCTCTTTGTTGATCTATAACTTGTTCTACTAACCTGCACCTTATTTGAGACAAACAACATCGTTCTTGTCTAACTTATTCTGATACACTCACTTAGTTCCTATGATTGTCATATTCTTAGGTTATGGTACTAACTCTCAAACATCATTTGCAATGAATTGATTTAATTCTTCTTGCATAGCGATTATCTAACTTTCATCCTTTAAGGCTTCATTCACATTATTAGGTTCTATAGTTGATATAAAACAAAAGAAGTTACTTTGGTTTTGGGCTTGAGACCTAAGAGTTCTTTGATTAAGGTTTCCTATGACATTTTCTAATGGATGCTTCCTAGATTCCTTAATATTGACTTCTTCGTCAGTTTCTAGAGTTTCATCCTCAATATCTTTTTCTAGGTTTTTCTTTTCAGTAACCTTAATTGCTTCTTCTTCATCTAAGTCATCATCCACCAAGGGTGGTGTCTTAGAGGGTGGATGAGTTTCATCGAATGTCACGTTGAGTGGTTCTTTGATTTTCATGGTGTGTTTGTTTAGGATGATGTAGGTTTTGCTATTTTGGGAATAACCTAAAAAGACATCTTCGTATGACTTTAGGTCAAACTTAGTAAGGTAGTATTTGGTGTTTAAAATGAAGCACTTGCTTCTAAACACTCTAAAATAATCAAGAGTAGGTTTCCTACCTCTCAAGAATTCAAAAAGTGTTTTTCCTAATATGGCTCTAATTAGGATTCGGTTGAGGATATAGGTTGAAGTATCTACAGCATTACACCAAAACTTTTATGGTAACGAGTGTTCATTCAACATGGTTGTTCTCATTTCTTAAAGTATCCTATTTTTCCGTTCTACCACACCATTTGATTGTGGCAGGCGTGGAGCCGAGAAGTTATGTGTAATATCATTGGCATTACAAAACTCTCCAAATTGCACTTCGTTATCAAATTCCCTACCGTGGCCAGTCCTAATTGACACCATTGAACATTCTAATTGGTTTTGTATTTTCTTACTAATCCTTATTGAAACTATAGTGCATCCTAATTGGTTTTGAATTTTCCTACTATTTCGAATTGATTGAAGGCTTCGGTTTTGTCCTTAAGGAATCTAGTCCAAGTATACCTAGAGTAGTCATCTACTATGACTAAGGTGTAGCGGTTTCCTCCGTAACTCTGTATGACGGATAGACCGAAGAGATCCATATGAAGGAGTTCTAAGCATCTAGTCGTTGAGACTATATTCTTAGCCTTATGACTAGTGTGAGCTTGCTTTCCAATTTTGCAAGCATCACAGAAGTGTTGATCAAACTTAAGCTAGGGTAAGTTTCTAAATAATTCCTTAGTTGCTAACGATTGAATGAGACGCATATTTGCGTGACCTAATCTCCTATGCCACAATGTGGATTTTTCATTAATCGTTGCTAGACAAATTTGGTCTTTAGGCTTATTTCCTAATTTCATCACATATAAGCATTTCTTCCTAATACCTCTACCTATGGGACCTACCATCCTTAAAGGATTTTCCACTTCATGTCAGAGAAAGTTACTCTACACTTATTATCCACATATTTTTCCAATAGCTTAACAAGTTTAAATCATAAATTATCTACATGTTCTACATTATCTATTTGAAAGAGGTCACTCGAAATCGTAAGAACATTTGCCAATGATTTTTACCCGCGAAATTGCTAAAAACTGCTAACGAATGCTTAAAGCGCAAGTTGAAACTAAAGCTTACTAAATAACCATAAAACTATAACTAAGAAAAAAATAAAAAAATAGTAGAAAGAAGATATAAAGGTAAAATGCGAAAAACTAGAACAGAAGCAAAAGAAAAATAATAATACGATAAAAAAATAGGGTAAAAATAAAAAAATTACTACATAGGTCTCTCTGTTTTGTGTTTTACCAAAAAATAAAACATTAACCAATCCCGTTATTATGCGTTTGATCTTGAAATAGCTTAACGGTTACCCTTCATCTGTTTGGGATCATCCGTTATCCTTTATCCATTAAACCGGGTTCCAAATTGACACCAATGCATATCTAATTTATATAAGCAACACACCTTAAACAAAACATTTGTACCCAATATCTCATGGGTCTAAAGTTGTTAGTGCTAAACATCCATTGCATTTGATGCAATTTGGTTTAGGGAGTTTGGAAGTGAAAGACACATTTACTTAATGGGGGTGTGAGTGGATTGAGATCCCATATGCAATGTAACTTTGACGTGGGAAGTTGTTCCAAGTTACGGGAAAGCCACGAGGTTGATTTTGTCGACCAACATTTCTTTTTGGTTGCGGTGTTTTAGGGCGATAATAATTATTTATGACTCTTCTAGGCGGTGGAGTTTTTGATCTAAAGTTAAGTTTTGAAAATCCAACTCCGGGTTTTGATAATGGCTTATAAAATTGTTTAACTTCATTATCACTAGCAACGGGAACTTTTACATTGTTTACTATTATGTGTTTTGGTTTAGGACCCAAAATAGATTTTTGAAAAGACACACTTTTCTCAGATCTAGGTGTACCAACTGGTGGCGGTCCCATAATTGTTTTGGGGGCCGCCTAAACACTTTGGGGGCCTCCTATATTTATGGGACCTCCATCAGAAGACTCCTTTTTCTGAGCTTTCACAAATTTTATTTCTTTAGTTCCACTAGATGATGCTTCAAATGAATTAAACCCTAAACCCAATTTTTCATTGGAGGGTTTTTGATTACTTAACATTTCATTTAGATAATGTGTACTCTTTTCAAATTTATTTAAGGGGGGGGGGTTGGATTCTAGTGACTTCCGTTCCTCATTTGATTTTTCATTCTCAATTTTAAGCATATGACATTTTACACATTCGAGACCAACTCTCTTGTTTTTCTCGAGTGTAGACACTTTTTCCTTTAGAACACTAAGTTCTTTTTCTAAATTATTTCTAGTGGCTTTTAATCTTTTGTTTTTAGTGATTATCTTTAAACTCATTTTGCGCAGTTTATCATATTCATTATCTAATACTAAATCATCTATTGACGATTTCTCATCACTAAAGTCAGAGGATTCGGAACATACCTCACTTGATGCTTGAGCTACGAGTCACGTTTTGTTTTTGACCTTCTCATCATCTTTTTCACCGCTATCACTCCAAGAACCTCCGACAAAAGCTCTTTGGTTTGGATCGCCGCATCTAAAGCATTTTCTATCACTTTTACCGTTTTTGTCATCTCGGCTTCTTTGGAATGTCTTTTTGTCGTTTTGAGGTTGTCTCACGAATCTTTCTCTTCTTTTGAAGAACTTCTTGAAGTCTCTTACCGCCATGGCGTACTCTTCGTCTTCACTTCCAGAAGTCGAAAACTCTTCATCACTAGATTCTTTTCTAGCCTTTAAAGCAAGAGATTTCCTTTCTACTTTTGCTTTGACTATTTCAGAATCTTTCGTAATGATCATTTCGTGAACTTTGAGGTTCTCGATAAGTTCATTAAGAGATAGTGACATTAAGTCTTTCAACTCTTCACTCGCCGTGACCTTTGCTCTCCATTTAGGATGTAGAGCCCTAAGAAACTTCCTAACATAGTTCTTGCTAACTTTCATTAAGATCTTTTAGACTAGTAATAATAGTATTAAATCTAGCAAAAGCACTATCTATAGATTCGTCTTCGGAAATGATGAATTGTTCATATTGTTGAACCAAAAGGTCGATCTTATTATCTTTGACTTGACTATTACCTTGGTGGGTGATTAACAATGTTTTCCAAATTTCTTTTGCCGTATTACACATGAAAATTCTTTCATATTCTTTTCTAGGCAAAGCATTATAAATAACCATTTTAGCTTCGTTATTTTTCGCAAGTCTCTTTTTAAGATCATCACTTTGTTTTTTTTAAAAGGGATAACCTCATTTAATTTGGTTTCCGGATTTTGTTCAATAGGTTGAAAATCATCGTTGGTACCTTAACTTGCAAAGATCTAGATCTTTTGTTTTTAAATATGTTTCCGAATCTATTTTTCCTCAATAATAAAACTATCACTTTCAAAAAGTGGTGTTCTTGCATAGATTGATCTTCTAGATAATTGTCGGAATCCATAGATCGATCCAAGCTTTAATCTATAGTATATTTTAAAAATCTGAGTGAAGGTTGTGCTCCTGCATAATAATTGTGGAACTAGAAGAGGGGGGGGGGGGGGGGTTGAATAGTTTACAGGTTCGTTTTCATTTTAAAAGTTTGCTTTTAAAAATCTAGATTCGAGTAGTATGTTTAACCAGCCAACAATATGAACCAACAATTTAAGTATCTAGACTAATAGTAAATAACAATCACAACAATATAAAGAGATGAGAGAAGGAACAATCAAACCAAGACACCAAGATTTATAGTGGTTTGGCTACGAAGCTCTTCTTCGCCCTACTCCACTCTCCGAGTATCCTACTCGATATTTCACTATGTCAACAAGCTCCCTTCAGGCGGAGAAAACCGTTTACACGTCGCTTACGTTATTTTCCGACATTAAGCTAAATGTCGAGTCCTAATCTTAGCTAGAACCAATCTACCACTTTACAATCACCAGATCTACACTATCGGATTTACACAATATCTGAATCACACAAATATACAAGATAATTACAATAGAGATTTGGTACTTAGAAGAAAAGCGGAGAGATCATTAAATATCAATTCGTTTCTTGGCGAATACGAATGTTCTTCTCTTGCACTCAGATGAGAGTGAAGAGATGAGAAAAAGATATTAAATCACTTGAAACAAGATCTAAGAATGTTAGTGATCAAGATATTTAGATAGAGAAATAAGATTTTTAGAGAGAGAAAGTTATCTAAAAATTTCGTGCAAAGAGGTCTCATTTTCTGCAAGGAATTGAGGAGTATTATAGGCAGGAAACTCCAACGGTTACTGGGGGCGGTCCCGGCGGTCCCAGATATATAAAGGGGCCGCCAGGCCTATAAGGGGGCCGCCCAGTAGAGTACGCTCCATTTTTTGTCTTTTTGTGGGAAATGTTGTATCTGGTATGGAACCTTCCATTTTAAAGGGAAAATTTGAATTTCAAATTTCAAGTTTTTAATAAAACTTTTCTTTTAATTTAGAAAATATTTTGTATAATTATTTTTGTGAAATTCTTTTGTAAAAATGTGATGGATAAGAGAAAAATATTTTCTTGATCACTAATCATGCTTAATGATTTGTTTGTTCATACCTTAAGTGATTACTAATCTTAGAAATGGAATTTTACGATTAATAATTTGTAAACGTTTAATTTTATCGTAAACGTTTTTACATTTTGTTATTATCAAAATGTTGAGAAGTCAAAAAATATAAATAACATTTTTAGACATTATTTGTATTAACAGTTGATGATGATGTTGGTGAAGAAGAAGCTATAGAAAATAATACTAAAGTAATAAATAATAGTAATGTAGATGACGAGTCGATAGAAGCTGACGAAGTCGTTAACATTAAGGAGTCCAAGAATTACCCACTAGAACAAGTCATAGGAAATCTTAATCAAAGAACATTAAGACCACAAGCCCAAAATCATAGTAATTTCTTTTGTTTCATTTCTACCATGGAACCTAAAAATGTTAATGAGGCATTAGGAGATGAGAGTTGGGTTATAGCTATGCAAGAGGAATTAAATCAATTTATAGCAAATGATGTTTGGGATTTAGTTCCACTACCCAAGAGTCATACCGTTATAGGAACTAAATGGGTTTATAGAAATAAGTTAGACGAGAACAGTATTATGTCTAGAAATAAGGCTAGATTAGTAGCACAAGGATATAATCAACAAGAAGGTATAGATTATGATGAAACATATGCTTCGGTAGCTAGGTTAGAGTCTATTAGAATACTTCTTGCTATTGCTTATGCAAATGATTTCAAATTATATCAAATGGACGTAAAAAGTGCTTTTCTAAATGGTTTCATAAACGAAGAAGTTTACGTTGCTCAACCTCTGGGCTTTATCGATTTTAAAAAACCAAATTATGTTTATAAACATAAAAAGGCTTTGTATGGTCTTAAGCAAGCTCCCAAGGCTTGGTATGATAGACTAAAATCACTTTTGTTAAAAAATGAATATTCAATAGGAATGGTCGACAACACACTTTTTACTAAGAAATTAAAGTCACATCTCATCATAGTTCAAATATATGTCGATGACATTATATTTGGTTCCACGTGTCAAAACTTGTGAGATGATTTCGCAAAAATCATGCACGATGAGTTTGAAATAAGTATGATGGGGGAGTTGAACTTCTTCTTAGGTCTTCAAATAAAACAAATAAAAGACGAGATACTTTTCAATCAATCCAAGTACATCAAGGAGATGTTAAAGAAGTTCGGGTTGGAAGATTCTAAACCAACCAAGACGCCGATGTCAATGGAGATCAAGCTAACTAAGGACGACGAAGCCGACTCCGTGGATAGCACTAAATATCAAGGTATGATTGGTAGTTTACTTTATTTAACCGCAAGTAGGCCCGATATTATGTTTAGTGTTTGCTTATGTGATCATTTCCAAGAAAATCCTAAGACTAACAACTTAAAAGCCATTAAGCGTATATTTAGGTATATTAAGGGAACTAACCACTTAGGATTATGGTATCCGAAAGGAACTGGAATAGAAACTATAGTTTATGCCGACTCCGACCACGCGGCGATACGTTGATCGAAAAGCATAGTGGCAATTGTTCATCATAGGATGTTGTTTAATCTTGGTTCTTTCGAAAACAACGCACTCTTACTATCTTCACACCGAAGTGAGTACGTGTTTCGCGGAAAGCGTGTCACAAGCATATTGATGAAAATGCTTCATTCAACTACGACATACGCCTCGACGATGTTCCTATTATGTGCGACAATAAAGGCGCAATCGACTTAAGAAGAAACCCCGTACAACACTCTAGAACTAAACACATAGAAATCCGTCACCACTTTCTTCACGACAACGTCCAAAAGGGCAATATTTCTATCGAGAAAGTTGTATCCAAAGAAAAATTATTGGGTTCAGTTTCTGAGCCCTTCAGTATATTTAAACATAAAATCCCCTAAGTATTACTCATGCTGAAGTCTTTCAGCTTGAGTCGCTGAAGGTTCTTCAGCGTCAGCTCTTCAGGTCCTTAGAAGATTGGAAAGTATCTTCACTTCAGTCTATGCAGCGGTATAGAAACTGAAGAAGGCTTTTAGAAAGAGCTTTAGTTTAGCTTGGTTGACAATTCCAAGCTGAGCATAGTCCATCTCCTTAACAGAAGTTTGAAACGTTTGTTTCACTTCTAGAAGGTTTACAAGGCGGGAAAAGATTATTTTATGTCAAAAGGAATAAAGCAATCTCTTTGGCAAAAGGTGCTTCTAAAGTTGACATAGAAGTACAACAACTTTGTACTTTAGAGCACGTCTGCATTAAATGGTATCTCAACCACCCATTTGATGCATGACACGCGTACTAGGTTAACTTGTAAACCCTAATCCCTTTGCCTATAAAAGGAAAGGGATTCCCAGAGTAAATGTTATCTCTTTCAATTAATGTGATACATATTGAAGAGTTTATTTATCTCTTAAACAAACTAAATAGAAACTGATGAAGCTGAAGCTTCAGTTCTAGACGAATAGTTTGTTTTCTTATTTCTCATAACTTTGGTTAGAGAATAAGTTCGAAGGAGATAACACCCCAACTGTCATTCAACCACCTTGCTATTCCGCAAGCAAGGCGTGTCATAGATTTCCTTTATTTGATTTAATAAGAGTTATAGTAGAAAGTTACTTATGTGTGTTTTAAACTTGTTCTTTTATTATTTCTTCATAAGTCAACTTAATCTAACTATAGGCTTATTATTTAAAAGCACACTCTATGAGAATTTACCTAGTATCTCACTTTACATACCAACCATAAGAACGTCCACCCCCCCTACTATAAATGCTCAGTCATCAGTGAACTCACCAACGAACACACAAGAGAGATAGCCTCTTCGTGCTATACGTCGCTGACACCTCTCTTGTATACGCGCCTCCATATGACCTACGTGCTTCGCCGGCCACTCTCTTTATACTACTACTATTCTAACTTCCCATATCATCCCTCTTCCCCTCATATATATATATGTGTATGTCATATATATATATTATATTTATATATGTAGGTATTATTAAATTATGTATTATATAGAGTAGAGATCAATTGAGAGTAAATTAAAATAAAAAGTGGTGAGAAGTGACTAAAACCACACATTTGAGATTCAACGACTTTCATTCGATGCATTTCTTTCTCTAGATGCACCATTTTGAGTATCGAAATTTGTTTGATGTGTAGATTGTGCAAATTGATTTTATGATTTTGGACATGGTAGAGACAAAAAAATAAGAGAAATCAGAAAGTGCATCTAATTATATCGTATATGTCATCTAATTAAAAGCTAGAAAACACATTATGATGCATTATAATGCATCTAAGACTATAGAGATGCATCTAATTTAACTCGGTTGCTCTCGATATGGGTTCTATTTTCTTCTTATCATTTTATTTTAAAGAAACTGTCTCATTTGATCATAACTCTCTCTCTCCTCTCTTATATATATATAGTACTATACTATATATATCATAATATATATATATATATATATATATATATATATATATATATATATATGTGTGTGTGTGTGTGTGTGTGTGTGTGTGTGTGTGTGCCATATATATGATTTTGTTGATAGGATGTGCGCATCGTTGACTATACTTTTCAGAATAGTAATCGAGCGACATAAATTATAGGTCGTGATCGTGTTCATTGATTTTCCGTGAATTGTTTCAGTTATTTGATCTTCGGCTTCGACCAAGGTGAGTTCATAGCCTCGCTTTTAAAGTTTTCAATGTTTTTAACTCCGCGAGGGGGATATATTGCTTGTTTTGTGAAATTGAACGCAAACTGTTTTTGATACTTGAATATGATTCCTTCACTACTGAGTATATGCCTTTTTGCTGTGTGACCGTTAGTTACCATGTGTTGGTGAACGCTAATGCATTAAATAGATCTATTGGGTTTGACATACTGTCCTGGGTTTGAATCGTTGGGACCACCCTTGTCAAACGGACATTTTATGGTTAGAATTAGGAGAAGGTGCATAATTCGTCTGGACATGATTTCGTTTCTCTACGGGAATGAATGTGTTAAGTTTCGGTACACGGGCTCTTTAGTTGGAAATCACTATTTTTATAACTTGACTTACGAGCCAACGTTATACGTTTTGTGGAACCCAAAATATGCGTTCTATGTGTTAATTGTAAACTCTATGAATTCACTCAATGTTTTGTTGACTTTTTAAGCATGTATCTCAGGTTAATTGCTGTTGATGGCTTGGATGGGACGGAACGCGGATATCAAGGACGGTGTCTCGGTGAATTAATGTCATAAACAAAACAAGTGTTTTAGAAATCAAGTCGTGTTGTGACTTTTAGAAACAATTTTTATGTTGGTATTGGGACCTATGTAACTCTGATCTTTATAATAAATAAAATTGTGTTTTATAAACGTATCTTTAAACGTTTACTGGGACTCGTGTGCATGTATTATGAAGTAGCACCCCAATCGTTGTATTCCGCTGTGTATCGCATTTTAGTGGTGTTACAGAACCATGTTGAGAATGCGTGCAGCAGACTCAAGGGCATAATCCCAAAAGGACTTTGGAAGAGTAGTTTGACTCATCATGGAGCGAACCATGTCTAGTAGTGTTTTATTTCTCCTCTCTGACACACCATTATGTTGTGGTGTGTAAGGAAGAGTTCGATGGGCAATAATCCCATGCTCCTTTAGTTGATCCAAAAACTCTTGACTCATATATTCACCTCTACGATCAGAACATAGTGACTTAATGGTCTTCCTGAGTTTATTTTATACTTCCTTTTGAAATACTTTAAAGTTTCAAACACTTCATGTTTATGTTTAAGCAAGTAAACATATCCATAACGACTAAAGTCGTCAATAAAAGTGACAAAGTAGTAAGCTTCTTATCTTGACATAATCTTAAATGGACCACATACATCGGTGTGGATTAGTCCAAGTAGATCTTTGGCCCTTTCCACTTGATGGGAATAAGGTTTTCTTGCCATCTTTCCAGACATGCAGGAAACACACTTTTCAAAAGACTTGATGTCAGTTGAATCAAGAAGTCCATCATGTTACAACTTTTCTATGTGTTTCTTGCTAATGTGTCTAAGACGACAATGCCACAAGAGAGCAAAGTCTAAGTTAAGCTTGGATCTTTTATTGCTAACAGCAAATTTAGAACTATCATTTGTATTAGAAGAAGACATAACAATTTCATAAATATCATCCCGTGGGATAGCATTAAAATAAATCAAATTATTTTTAGAACAGAAATTGAATTATCATTCTCAAAGCGGTTAACAAAACCATCCTTGTACAAACGTGAAACTGAAATGACGCCTCTTGTAATATAGGGATCACAATGACAATTGTGTAATATTAAAACAAGGCCACTAGGAAGACACAAGTGAAATTCTCCAATAGCTTTAACTGCTGCACGATGAACATCGTCCACGTGCAGACTTAAAGCTCTTGGCTTCAGTTTCCTACTTCCCTTAAGACCCTGAGTAGTTATACAGATATGAGTACCACAACCCGTATCGTAAACCCAAGATGTACTAGGAAAAGAATAGAGTTCTATGGTGAAAATACCTGAAGTGCTAGCTCCTTGAGATAACTTCTTCTTTTTCATCAACTCGGCGAGATAAATAAGACAATTCCTTCTTCAGTGACCCACTTCACCGCATTGGTGGCGGATCGCGTCCTTCGCTGGATTATCCTTCTTAGGCGTTGGAGGATTCTTGGGTTTGGGAGCAAAAGATGGCGTAGGCATAAGTTTATTGCCCATCTTTGCTTTGCCTTTCCCTTGATTCCCTTTAGCAGCCTTATGCGATTTTCTCTTTTGGTTTTTCTGGATCCTTCCTGCTCTTATAGCATGAAGAGCAGGTGCAACTTCTTTTAGAGGAAGAGTTTGCTCATGTAGCTTCAGCATAGCATGCAAATTAGTCATGGTCTTCCCCATGCTATGCATGTTGTAATTTTGCACAAAACCATCATATTCCTTCCTTAGTGAAACCAAGATAAGGCTGACCGATAAGTTTTGGGTCATAGCATGACCGAGACGTTCCAAGTTGTCTATATAGCTCTTCATTTTGAGAACGTAAGAGCTAACAGACTGCCCTTCTTCTTGTTTGCACGCGTGGAATTCTCGCATGGTTTGAAGAAGTTCCTGATCTGCCTGTTGTACATACAATGTTTTTAGTTCCTTAAGCATATCATTAGCACCAAGGTGTTCCAGATTCTTTTTGATATTTAGGTCCATGGTCATAAGCATAAGCCCAACAATTTCCTTCTGAGCCTTGACCCAAGCTTGATGCATGGTCACGACACCAGGAGGAATTACTTGTCCAGCAGGTGAAACTGGCATAGTAGGAATTGGCTGTTCTAGAAATGGTAACTTGTCTTCAGTAGAGAGTACAATCCGAAGATTGCGATACCATTCCATGAAGTTGTTTCCAGTCAATTTTTGTTTTTCAAACAAGGACCTGAATAACGAATTGTTTACTACGGTGGTAGTCATCTACAATTTAGAAAAAGTTTAATTTTATTAGTATTTTCGATAATTAAATTCTTGATAGAATTAACTACCTAATTAATTTACTAATTAAGACTAAGACCCAACTTGACCTCCCACTTATTAACAAAGGTCTGACCAATAAGAAAACAAGTAGGGCAAGAGGTAAGCGACGAGCGTTAATTGAATTTGATGGGCATCTTCTTAGATTTATGGAGACCAGCTCCTATCATTATAAACATGTAATAATGTCAAGAGCATGTTTAGTTCTCATTTTATGCCTCGAGCACGAGGTCTGACCAGGATTACCCGATTTAAGTCTACCAAGCAAGAACATGCAAAAATAGTTAGAGGTCTGACCAGTGAACCGTAATTGCATGGGTTGGCACACCCTGAGGTCTGACCAACGGCCCCAAGCCAAATGCATGTGTATCTGTTGTGGCATTGACGTAAATTTAACTATGGGAATACACATAAAGTGTCAAAGCGTGTTACAAAGAGGCATGCAAAAACTTGTAGCACTAATTTTAAAAATACCCTTTTATAATTTGACATTGAGTGAGTAAATTGGTTCACGTACACCATCGAACGCCTAAAAGAAGCGAGAGAACCCAGGTCAGCGCGAAGCTTATAATAACCTGTATTCTTTAGGAAATGTTTGACCACTTCGCCTAAACTATCTCCGTATAGTTTGTTTCTAGTAATGATCCGATACATCCAACAATCCATAACGTCTAGTTTTTAAATATTCTTGAATTCAAGTTTCATAGTTTAGAGTCTCATTAATTTTCTCAAAATCAAATTTTGCACGAAACAAATAATAGGTCACAAAGAACAAGTATTTAGACGTGTAATTAATAGACTAGTTTTTAATATTATATTTCTCTTTAAGTATTAGTCCATATTGCATACATATTAGGCGTGTACACGAGTAATTAAGTAAAATTATGCATATAAAGACTAAAACTAAAGATGACATTAAATAAACAAGTAAACATGTAGAATCCGAGTTCTCAAGCGAGTCTTCCCCAATTGGAGAACCATAAGACCCTCACTAGGTTTTCATCAATGTGCCTAAATCGCCCCATTCATCACAAAAGTGATTGACTAAATATGTAAAAGATCTAGTTTTCAAAAATAAAAGATTTTTATTACCATAAATAAAAATCAAGATCTTTTAGATATATAGTGTGATCTATAATAAAAGGAAACAAATCTACTAAATTAACAATTTAATTTTATTTCTTTTTAATCTATATTAACCATTAATATTTTTCAAGATCTAGATCTACAAATTTTATTTAATTATGGCAAAGATTTGCATAATCTTTGCCATATTTGCAAGAAAACAATAAATAAAATATAAATCGCAGCAAATCAAGCATATAAATTAAATCTAGGCGTGTACAATTCAAGACATGATATAAATTAAAAGTGTAACCCTAATGCCAAAACGAGTTGACTCATGATGCCACTGTTGAGATTTAACAAACTAGGTAACCAAGTTAGCTACGAGTACGCAGCGGAATGGATCTAGTTTTAACATAAAGATTAACACATAATAAAAGGAAGAAAACTAACCTTTAAGCTTTAGATCCTGAAAACGAATAGCAGTTAAATTACTGTCTCTACGGTTGCTCACACAAACACGTCAACTGAGTATGAGTCGATTGTTGGTCTACCTTCACAAACAAACACCACGTGTTATACACTCGATCACCAAACGCACCTTTGTGAGCCTTGCAATCGAAAACCAATGAACCGAATGGACATTAATTCGGTTAGGGTTTTAAACCGAACCAAAAATCCTAGAACCGAATAACAAGAAACCCTAGTTAGGGTTTATAGTTTCAATCGATCTAGGAAAACACCAACGAGCACCACATGAGGATCTTGAATCACCAAACAAGAGAAACAAGAAAACCGAAAAACCCTTTTAGGGTTTTTGTTGAATTCGGTTGAGGAAGCAAAAGAACCAAAAATCCCTAAATTGAGAATTTAGGGTTTCGGTTAAGGTTTAGGGAGAGAGGAGCACCGAAACAATTTAAGGTTTAGGGATTTGATTTGTGAATTAATAAATGAATAATGAGGTGAGGGGTATGTGTTTGTATAGGCACATTGTTAGCCTCAAATTATATTATTAATCTTCGTCTTTATCTCATGTATGTTGTAATAGGCTAGAATGGTAAACTGGCTCGTGCACGTAATCTAATCTTGTACTAGTTCCAGACTAAGGTCCATTGTAATCCCGAGCCCGGCCCAAGACATTAAACCACGACCCAACAACCCTTACAAGGCCGGCCCATTAAGTGGTATAAATACCCTTCTCCAAGTGTGGAGAGGGTGTTGGTCTCATTTGTAACACACACACTTTTGTGAAATCAACCATCTCTTTCTTTTTCTCTATCTAGTTTCTCTCTCTAACTTCTCTCTACTCTTCTTCATTTTCTCTTATCTTATTTTCTAGTGTTTACCATGGTGAAGTGAAGGTGATTATGGGTTCCGACAAGATGGTATCATGAAAAGGCAATTTAAAGCCTCGACAACTAGTGTAAGTGATGAAGTATCTTCCATCGCAAGTAACGAAGTGGAC
>BQNB010068793.1:0-23571 GCA_026074375.1 Tanacetum coccineum
AGTGAAAATCTCAAGTAGAAATCACATAGTGTTTCTCCCTTCTTATAAGGCATACTTATCGAATTCATCATAAAGCTTACACTCTCTTTCTTGTTTCATCAATGAAGTTCCTTGCATCAGAAGTTGAATTCTTTCCCAAAGTTCCTTGGTGACTTCAGGTGGTAGTCCTTGGAGAATGATATTTGTTGCCTTGATATCACAATCAGCTTGAATTGCTTCTGTAGCAGATAACTCAAAATATTTCTTTGGTCGAGTCACTCCATTTTCCTCAATTAAAGGCCAAATGAGTGGACCATTTTCAACGGATTCAAGGATCATTTGTCCATGTTGTCTATTCATCATGTATAGCTCCATTATACTTTTCTAAGAATCATACATATCTTTTTCCAACATAGGTGAACCATTGTCGGCACTCGAAAGAATTGCTTTGTCAGCAAGAGTCGTCATTGAGAAAGTTTGTATGTTAAAAGATTATTGTTTAATCGAATGGTGGTAGAAAGAAATTGTGTTTAATTATGTTGTCTTTCAATTCTTGAGATAATTAGTAAAACTACACGGGATTTTACAATTCTCGACAAAACCAGGAAAGACACGTAAATGTTTCACGGGATTTTACAAGTAAAAGAAATAAATCGTATAATTTAAAATTTGAGTTGTTCGGTTTCAATTAAACTTGACTAGTTCGGTTCACAAAAGAAATGATTAGTTCGGTTCTCAAAGGAAAATGACTAGTTCGGTTCTCAAATGAAATGACTAGTTTGGTTCTCAAAGGAAATGACTAGTTCGTTTCTCAAAGAAAATGACTAGTTTGGTTCTCAAAGGAAAATGACTAGTTCGGTTCTTAAATGAAATGACTAGTTCGATTCTCAAAGGAAATGACTAGTTCGGTTCTCAAAGAAAATGACTAGTTCGGTTCTTAAAGGAAAGTGACTAGTTTGATTCTCAAAGGAAAATGACTAGTTCAGTTTCAACTGAGATGACTAGATCGGTTTGCACTAGAGATGACTAGTTTGGTTTCCATTGTAGATGACTAGATCGGTTTGCACTAAAGATGACTAGTTCAGTTTCCACTGTAGATGACTAGATCGGTTTGCACTGGAGATGACTAGTTCGGTTTCCACTATAGATGACTAGATCAGTTTGCACTGGAGATGACTAGTTCGGTTTCCACTGTAGATGACTAGATCAGTTTGCACTGGAGATGACTAGTTCGGTTTCCACTATAGATGACTAGATCGGTTTGCATTGAGACGAGACCAACTTTTTCAAAACTCAAAAAGACACGTTTTTGGCGATTGTTTTCCGAAATTTTTTGTACCAAAAGTGTTACTAAGCCTATAGGGACAAGAAAAATGACAACTTTAAAGTTTTTAAGCCGAAAATTTTAAAATCAAGATTTTGACCTTTATAAAGCTAATGAACACAAAAGACACAAAACTAAGAGATTTTTCTATGAATCTAAGCATACACACCTATATCCAAAGATACTAGATCAAATCTATCTATGTAGATGATCTTTTAGTATGTTATTTAAGCTTAGAAAACAAGAAAAAAAAATGATGCGATTTTTTTTTGAAGAAAAACTCACGAACCAAATAAGTAAACACAAAATCTAAGCACACCACTCCATGGATCTTGATACCAATTGTAGAATAATCATATAACATACATGGAAAGAGGAGGAAAGTTGTTTTAGTGAGAGAAAGGGTTGGATGAACACTTAGAGAGAGAAAGTAAACTTGTATAATGATATGTGTAAAATAAACAACCAACCACATCTCCAAGGCATGGAGAGGTGTTTATATACTTACAATAGATCTTGGGCTTGGGCTTGCATGGGTTTATCCATAGGCCTTTAGCTAACTAACTATATAAGTTTTTAAAAATTACTTAACGAGCTAACGACAATTATCTATGGAAGCGACCGACACTTTCCTAAGAATTTCGTATTCCTAAAAAATTTCTTTTTCAAGGGATTCAACGTACTTTAAATCAGCATGCATTTCTTGCTTAAGTTCATGAACAAATACAAAACTATCATTAAATACAAAACTATCATTTTTGTTTCCTTAGGCAAGATGCATCAAACAACGTCTTACTTCAGTATTTTTCCATATCATGAGCCGTGTAGCAACGATAAGGTCGTTTTGAATGTATCACCAACTTGATCGACAAGTTTCTCTAAAATGATTTATTTATTGGTCATTACATTTTATGCTTGTCTACTATTGCTTATAGACTTTGGAAACAGTAAGAAACCGGATGTTTTTGAAAATATTTGGTTTTGTTTTCACAAAATATTTTCTCCACATTTTCTTCCTTACTTCATTTGCGTGTGCCAACTGTATTTGATATTCCTGGGTCGGGGGCTTAAAAATTTTAGAAAGACTATTTAACTTTGTGTAGTTATAAGGTTTCACTATGTTTTATTCAATTTTGATCGACTCTCAACTTTAAGACAGTAGTCCTCCTTCCTATCGGGGATGAGTCGTTTGCAAGGATTAGATTGGTCAATCAATGTGTGATCTCCATACAAACATGTGTATCATCAGATTTGCCTCTTTTAAGCACATTGGATTAGAAAAGGTAGGTCTTCCAATAAATGTTGGGCATTTAGGTTCTAACATATGAATGGTTTAGATTGATTGACTCCGTTTGTAAACAATTTCATTCAAAAACTTTAATTGCTTTTCCATTGAAATCATTTTGTCAATATGTTTTTCTTCCTTAAGTTTCAAATCCGTTATTACCTTTGCTTTATCCTTGATAAGACCTTCGTAATGTGACTTTGTTAAAAGACTTTGTTTGACTAACTCATTGTTTTTCTCTTTGACAACTGAAATTTTGTAGGATTTAAGTTTTAAACCTTCTTTTATGTCAATGTCTCCTAGAGTTTCATTTAACTTATGTTTAAGTTTCTCATAGTCAACAGTACGGTCATGTAGGTTCTTGTACCTCTCAAACTCAGTCTATTTATTTTAAAGTGCAACTAGACAACTATCCCGAATACTATTAGATTCTTCTAGAGTTCTACTAGTTTTCGTAAGAATAGATTTGCACTCAGTCAATTCGTGAGCAAGTGTTGTGTTTGCTTTCTTTAATTGCTTTAGAATCTTTTTATTTTCATCGACATCAAGTTTTAAATTTGCAATTAAATTAGCAAGCGCAACACGCTCATCATCAGATTCTACATCATTTTGGTCATTCTGAATATCATTATCACACATATCTGGTGAATCAGGAATGACATTACTATCACCCATTTCCGCTACACATGTGTCACTAATGGATTCAGATTGCTCAAAATTTTGTATTTCATTCGCAAACACATTGTATCCAGTATCGTATTGTACCTGTTCCAATGGCTCAGAATCAGTGCCTAAGTCAGTTGTAGGAACCTCCTGGATCTTTGACATATAACTGTAATGTGCTTCTAACTCTTGTTCATCAATCTCTTCATCTGTGTCTACTAGCCAATCAGATTGCTCTGCTTGTAGTGGAACACCTTTCTCAGCTTGTTTGCACAGCAACATCTTTTCTTTATGATACGTGGAGTCTTTAACCCTCTTTGGCTTTCTGCATTCCTTAGCAAAATAACCAAATTCCTTGCAGTTGAAACACTGTATCCTAGACTGCTGCACTACCGGACTGCCTACAGTTTCCCTAGCCCCTGCAATAGTCACTGTCCTCTGATTCCCAAACTGTTTAGTCTAATTGTCATTCTTGTATCTTGGAGTAGTATCTACATTTTTGTTTCTGGTGTTTGAGGAAGTTCTAAGGTTGTTGTTGGTAGGTTTGTAGAGCTTCTTGAAATACTTTGCAATGAGTGCTAAACTTTTCTGCATTTCCTTATCCTTCTGAGCTTGTTCAGGATCACTGTCTTCTTTAGAAGCTAACTCAGATGGAGGTGTGGTTGGTTTGGCTATCTCTTTGCCTTTGTTTCTGGTAGTTGCATAAGATCTGGTTGGAAGTGAGGCTTTTGATGTTGGTGCATATGATTTGTGAGACTTTGGTGCTTCATAATAAGGATCTTGATATCGTTAAGCAGTAGCAACAAGTGCTAATGGGTTAGCATTCTTGGCTATTCGTTCAGCACGGATTTCATTAACTTCCTTTTGATATTGCTTCAGAATTTCAAAGAGTTTGTGATATGAAACTTCATCCGGTTTGTGTTGTTGCTTGACATTTATTACAAACCTTGACCCTTCTGGTTGAAGTTGTTGAAGAAATTGAACATTGGCTTGCATCGTAGCAACAATCAAGTTGTTTCTGATCATTTAATTCATCAGCTTGTAAAACCGGGAATAGTATGACTCCATTGATTCTCCATCATGAGAGGTGAATTTTTCAAATTCCCAAAATAAGTTTGTCTTGACATCTTGAATGTTGAGTGATTCATTTTGTTATAACCTTTCAATAGCTTCCTACATTTCATGAGCTGTCTGGCATGCATCAACAGTTCAGTATATTTCATCTCCAATTCCAGTCAATATCAAATGAATCGCTTCCTTTTCTGATTAATAATGAGCTTTGTTTTTAGGAGACACATTCAGAATTGTCTCAATTGTTGTTCATTCAGGAATTGCTGGAGAATTATTCGTTGCAGGTATAGCTGGAATTACGACAGTAAAAGGAGTGTAAGGACCTTCGAGAATGCATTCCCTTAAGGCGTCACCATTTGGTCTTGTATAGATGTATCTTAAGAAACGTGATCTCCATTGTGCATATCGTCCTGTTGCAAGCATTGGTGGACGATCCCTTGAACTAGCTGTGTAGGTCCTTGTAAACAGGATCTGAATGAGCCTTGAATGACTGATAGTCCTTTGAATAAATCCAAAGATACTATAAGAGACAATGATTATGAATATAAATATTGATGCGTAATATCAATACTTATACCAAGACGAACACAATAACAAATACTAAAATTGTTGTTACTATTACTATTTGATTGTGAATACTCAATCAACTGATATGTTTACAATACTATTCTATGTTCCTTTTATAGTGAATGTAATTTAATTGAGATTAAGGTTTGTTTGTTGTGAATTAATTGTCTTTTAAGTCCTTGATTATGCTTGTGGTTTGTTGTTTGTTAAGGTTAGTTAACTGTCTTTAAAAGTCCAAGGTTCGTTTTGTCCATAATTGAAGTTCATCGAAATTGGTCTTTTACCGAATTTGGATTACCAAAATTGGCTTAAGTTAAATTGAAATTTGGTACTTTGTACTAAGCAAACCGCCACCGATAAAATTCAGTCAAACCGCCGGCAATAATTAGTCTAAACCGCTGGCAAAGTTGAGGTAAACCACTGCCTAAAAGTTTTAACAAACCGCTGTCTTTAGTAAACTCAAACCGCTGGCATGCAAACTCAACGCAGGGCATGACAAACTCAAACGCTGCCTAATATTCTTTCTCAAACCGCTGTGAATGAAGATATACCGCTGGCAAAAGAAATAAGACAAACCGCTGCCTGTTTTAAGTTTAGCAAACCACTGCCTATTAAACTTTCTCAAACCACTACCTAAATGAACTTGGGTAAACCGCTATTGAGTCAGAAACATTAAACTGCTACCACAAATTTACCAAACCGCTACCAAGGGTGAATTTAGACAAAGTTTCGTTTCTATTTGGACCAAGATTAATTATCTTTGTTTGTACCTGTTCAAACCGCTACAAAAAATAGCAAACCGCTGCCTATATTAATATAAGCAAACCGCCACCCTATTTGTTTTATCAAACCGCCTTGCAAAAGTTAAAAACAAGTATAACTCATTTTCAACCCTTTTGTTTTCTTGCTAGACTTTGCTTACAAACAAAAACGTCCCTTTCCTTAGCACCAAACCGCCACAAGGAAATAAAAAACACAAACACAAACCGCCACAATGAATATTAATTCGAAATAAGCAAAATAAGTAATTCCAACTTATTAGCTCAAAAGTGTCTAAACTAAGTGTATAATAGAAGATTAAGCACAAACTACCATGTTTTTCCTTGTAAATCTTTAATATTTGATCAAACCTCCACTTAAAACACTTAAATAAGCCGAATCCTTTAAAGCTTAAAAATCTAACTATAAGCTTATCTAAAACATGATCTTGAGACACAATAAGCTGTTTAATAATTACAGCAAGAAAAGAAAGAGCTTAACAAACCAAAAAGCTCCATGCTTTTTGAGCCGTGAGCTTATTTACCAAAATAAGCCACGATTTTAGCTTATTACCATAAAAAATCACTAATCTACCCGAGGCTCTTAATACCAAATGTCGGTAACCCGAAATCACTTCACTTCATTACTTAGTACACGAATTAAAGTAGAAAATAAGAGAGAAGGTAGAAGAAGTTTAGAGAGAGAAACAAGAGAGAAAGTAGAGGGAAAATAAATGGTTGATTAACTAGTGAAAATTACAAAGTGAACCAACACCCTCTCCATCCTTGGAGAGGGGTATTTATAGTTAAACCATGAGGCTTACATGCCTATGGTATTTCTACGGGCCGGGCTCGGGATTACTTGGGCTTACGCCCGATACACCTGACCGATCAGTTTACATAAACGAGCCGTTTACCCGTTCTAGCCTATTACAATGTTGCATAATTGAATGACCGAGACCTAATATTCTTAATGAACGAACTTTATCGAAAAGCCAGTATTTGTTCGACTCAATATTTGAGGCTAACAGAATTTCACAAAATTAATTATACAAAATATTTTCTAATTAAAAGAAAAGTTTTAATTAATACTTAAAAGTTTGTAAATTCTATTTTCCCCCCAAAATGGATAAGTTCCATACAGTTACTAAATCCTTCCCCTCAAAAAGACAAAAAGGGAGCGTAGTCTACTAGGCGGCCCCCTTATAGGCCTGACGGCCCCCAGATATATCTGGGACCGTCGGGACCGCCCTCAGTGACCGTTGGATTTTCTCGCCTATAAAGCTCCATTCCTTGCAGAAAATCAGAGCTCTTTGCACGAAATGTTTAGATAATTTTCGCTCTCTAAAATCTTCTTTCTCTCTCTAAATCTCTTGATCACTAACATTCTTAGATCTTGTTTCAAGTGATTTAATCTCTTCTTCTCATCTCTTCCATCTCATTCAAGTGCAAGAGAAGAACATTTATATTCGTTAAGAAATGAATTGTTATTTAGAGATCTCTCCTCTTTTCTTCTAAGTACCAAATCTCTATTGTAATTATCTTGTGTATTTGTGTGATTCGGATTGTGTGTAAATCTGAAAGAGTAGATCTAGTGATTGTGTATTTGTGTGATTCAGATTTTGTGTAAATCTGATAGAGTAGATCTAGTGATTGTGTATTGATTGTGAAGTGGTATGTCATACCCCGAGAAATTCTGGTCAATATTTTAAACTTTTCCGATCATTATTTTTGATTTTTATACGTTACGTTTAAATCCGGCAGTTTACCGGGAAGTTAACCCGCGTAAATTAGAAAAACGTCATCAGACGCGTTCCGACTTTGGATTTTGATAAGTTTAAATATTATATGAGTTATTTTATCTTTTCTAAGTGTTTTGTAGTTTACGATCACTTCCGATATTTATATTTTTGTCTTAACGTTTAAATTGCGTTTTTCGCGTTTATGACCTAACGGAACCCCGAAAACTCGAAATCTTTTTGTGTAAACTTTAGTTATCGTTCATCTCATATTCATAAGTCAAGAATTTCATTCACCCTCTTCTCTTGATATATTGTAAACGCCTAAACCAAAACCAAATGCACCATAAGCCTTGAAATTAATTAAATGACATCTTTTCTTGAACTTTTCATGCATGTGGGTGAAAGTGTCACATGAGAGAGTCCTTCTCATGCACAATTTCTCAAGTTTGACAACACCATATGATTACTTGCACCCTTTGACTCCATTTGACTTAAAATTCAAATTTAAGACCTAATTCATGAAATACTTGTCAAAAAATTCTAAACACATGGTTCCTTGTGGCTTGCCTATTAGACAGAACGACACACACACACTTTTGGTGTGTGTTGGTCTTATACTCCACTTTGACAAGTCAATAACCTACTCTTGGCTTATATACTACATCAATTTCATAAACTTAGGGTTCATAATCATCTTCAAGCCTCAAAAATTTCTTTCTCCCTCTTGTCTTTTGAAAACCTACGGCCAACCTTTAACGTATAACGGTTCCTATTTTCTTTTAATTTCTTGATTTTATCCAAAGCTTACTAAGTTTATTTCTAAGAACATCTAAGGTGTTTGCAAGTATTGGTTCTTTTGATTTAAGGGGTCTTCAAGATCTACAAATTAGGGTTTGGTTATTATTTAAGGTTTTTTAATATCTAGTGATTTTGGGTATAGATCTTGTGTTATTGCTTCTTGTTTTTCATTCTTTTAAGTATCTTGGATCTTTCTTTGTGGTTTGCTTATGTTCTTCTTATATGTTCAAAGATCAATACATCCATATGTTGTGTTTTAATTTTTTTTAAGATTTTAAAGCAAGTATTATAAATTTATGATGCTACTACATTTCACTAGTTAAATACCATGTTCTTGGTGAGATGAGAGTGGATGAGTGTTGCAACAATAGAAATGAAGGGATTAGGTTAGATTTAGGTGTGGTTTTGTGGTGGATTAGTTGTGAATAGAGATTAGGCTAGATTAGGCACTATTGTGAAGTTGAGTGGTTTTGATTGCGTTTTTGCAAAAAGTGCCTTGTTGATCCTGAATGGTTTTGAGGTTTTGTCGACCTTAAAAATGGTTTTTCATTAGGCGTAAAAGTAGTTTTTTTGAAGAGCTTGTTTCGATTAGATGTTTTTCATATATCGCCATTTAACATCAGACTTCAAAATGGCAAGTTTATAGTAAAATGAAACTTGAATATTTTTCGCAAAAAACCAAGTGAATAGTTGCTTATGTGATCGTAAATGGGATTCGGGACACTTTCAGGACATTTTTGGACTTTTCTAAACACTGCAAAACTTATAGTAAACACCTTACTATTGATTAGTATCATTTAAAGACGTCGTTAAAATATTTTAGGAAAAGCGAGAAAGTTACTAAAAATAGTAAGTTTGGTAATAAAAATTAGCGAAACGAACATAGAAGTTAAGCGATAAGGTAGTAAGTGCGTTTGACAAAATATGATAAAAATTAATCAAATATAGGGTTGGTATTAACGTTGTGAAAAGTAAAAAACTTTCCTAATAAGAGAAACATTCTAAAAATAGTAATTTTTGGTTAAACGCCAAAACTTAACGAAAAACTATATGATTTTATTTCGTCATGATTTGATAATCAAACTAAAGCAAACACACATGGATGTATTTTGGTGATGAACATATGTGCATTTATTTGGCAGATTTCGTGTTTTAAGACGCGTTATTATTCTAGGTCGCGGCTAGATTTCTATATCATCTTTTTCTTGCGTGAATTATCATTTGCTCATCTTGCTAAGGTGAGTTCATAGCCCCATGTTTTACTACTTTTACTTTACTATTTTGGGGTGAGAAACATTGCTTGTTTTCAAACTATGGACACAGTTACTTTACGTTTCCTTTTCCTGATTACGTGTTGCCTAAGTAGCGAATAGACCACTAATGCCCGAATTATCATGAACTGTCAATTGCTTAACCAACCGTACTAGTTAAGTGAGCGCAATGTTGTAAATAGATCCATTGGGAGTAATTATCCCTATCCGGGTAAGTAGCGCTTACTAGTTTCGGAGGTCCGAACAAACGGATATATACCATGTCGGAATGTCAATAGGTGATCCTGGTCAGATACCTTTAGGGCGCGGAATACTATTTGGCATATAAAATGCTTCCTTTTAAATTGAGCTTCGGTGTCATGAGCTTAGTGCAAACGTAAATGCTTTTTATGTGAAGTTGTATCTATTATAACTGTCACGTGCGTACTGTAAAAAAAACTCTTTAACGAGTGACACGTCGATTGATTTTCAAATCAATTTTCTCGTTTATCACTAACGTAAACCTGCAGGTCAAACGGTGGTAACGGCAACCTCAATCCCATTCAAATGCTCAATCTACGAAGACATACTATCTAGAAAGCTCAAGATTTAAAGACAAAGACTTCCGCTAACTCTGATTTAAAGCTTTCAAGATAATGCAAAAGTATGAGCATGTTGGTCAAAGACACAAGATCGCAAGATGGCAAAGACGATAAAGACAATGACAAAGGCTCAAAGTCAAGTTCGCAAAGCATGAAGGAACACGTTTACAACAGATAACGAAGACAAAGACCAAGAACACTCGAGCTTAAACGACAAAAGCAATCTCACTGATCTCATGAAGGAGTGTCATCAATGAACTCACTTCGGGGGAGATTGTTAGCCTCAATTTTATTGAGTCAATAAAGGAAGCTCGTTCCCGTGTTCAAGACCTCACTTCGGGGGAGATTGTTAGCCTCAATTTATTGAGTCGAACAAGGAAGCTCGGTCACTCTACGATGGAGCTTCGGTCTTTAATTAGTTAATGTTGTAATAGTATAATATCGGGAATCGGGCTCGATAGTGAATCTAATATTGTATATGTTTCGGGTTTAATCCCAAGCAAAACCCGAGCCCGGGTCCTAGTTAAATATCCCGCGCGTCATTTAACGCGACGGGGTATATAAGCTTTTTCTTACCATAGAAAAAGCTAGTTGTTCATTTCTAATAAAATCTCTTTTCTCTTTTCTCTCTCATTTCTCTCTCCTCTTTCTCTCTCTAAACAACTCACTCTCTTTCTCTTTTCTATTCGATTTCGTATATGATTTATATGTTATGAAGTGTTATCGGGATCCTACAATATGCAAAATGTATTGTTGACACATGTGGGTGGATTTTTCGAGCATATATACCCAAGATCAGACCCTCAAAAGGTATATGCAAAGTGTATTGTTGACACATACCTCTACCATATTATTATCCGAATTGTAAGTTATCATAAAACGACTATTAGCATCGATTTCTAGCCTCTCGGATACCGCTTCTAGTAAACATGAATATGATGACAACAATGGTAAAATTAGTGTACGTTTTACACAATTTAATAGCATATACTCCAACGCACCATCTACTCTTTCTCATGCACCTCCTTTACATACACGTATTTTGACGGTTTTTTTTGCAAGATTTCATGGCAAAATTGAGGTTTTTGTGAACAAATTCGAGTTTTTTTAGTGAAAAACAACGAAATAAAGAAGAAATAACAATATAACACGTTTTATCCAAAATCTGCAAGAAAATCTCGCAAAAAACTAAAAATCTCGCACATTTTATCCACAATTTTGCGAAAATTATCAAAAATTTTGAAAATTTTAGATATTTCTACGAAATATCAAAAATTTGCTATATTTTTGCGAAATATAGCAAATTTTCGATATTTTTGAAAAATAGCAAATTTTCGAATTTTTTGATAATTTTCGCAAATTTTCGATATTTCTGAAAAATATCAAAAAATTTCGATATTAGTAAAAAATCAAAAATTTGCTATATTTTTAAGAAATATCGCAAAATATTTGCGAAATTTACTAAAAATATAGCAAATTTTCGATTTTTTTTCTAATTCGCAAATGCTTCCAAAAGTGTCAAAATTTGCGATTTTGACTGGTATTTTGGCTTTTTGGTTAAAAAGTTCGGTATTTTGTAAAGTGAGGTAAAAAAATTGGGTATTTTTGTGATTATCCCTAATATTATTCATATCCATATAAAAGTAGTACTAACGTGGCACATAAGTCTACATGGTAGTCGAACAAACAAATACGATGAATATGTATAAAGGTCCAAGACGTACCTTAATCAATGATATGATATATCACGGATAACGGTAGAAGGTGTACCTAAAAAATCAAAGTTATTTTAAGAGCGTGCTGATAACGTGTTGTGAAACAACAATGTAAAGAACAATAAATAATAACAAGAAGATAGAGAGAATGAATAATTGTATTATTTATCTCAAAATGGAGGTATGTATATATAGTTACAAGATGAGTATTCTAGAAGATACAATACTCTAAACAAGATAACTACTAATGCTAAGAAATATGAACATCCATTCAATATTTATCCATAACATGTCTT
Organism: Tanacetum coccineum; assembly: GCA_026074375.1. Taxonomy (NCBI): domain Eukaryota; kingdom Viridiplantae; phylum Streptophyta; class Magnoliopsida; order Asterales; family Asteraceae; genus Tanacetum; species Tanacetum coccineum. The sequence goes on from BQNB010068793.1 coordinate 12,051, forward strand.
ACATATTATTTATCTCTTAAGTACCATTTTGGCTAATATAATCAACCATTCAATCTTAAGTGTTCAAAGTTTATGTTTTTTTTCGTAATTTAACTCTATAACTCTACAAGAATATTGGATAGTTATTGGTTAATTACTAATTTTATATGATAGATTATTGACGTTCTTCACGAAAAAGAATATGTCTGTTAATACAAATAATGTTTAAAACGTTCATTATATTTTTAACCCCTCTACGTTTTGAAGATGACAAAATGTAAAAACGTCTACGATAAAAATAAACATTTACGTGTTATTAATCGTAAATTTCCATTTCAACGTAAATCACTTAAGGTATGAATAAACAAATCATTAAACATGATTAGTGATCAAGAAAATATTTTTCTTAACCATTACATTTCTACAAAAGTATTTTTACAAAAATAAAAATATACAAAATATTTTTATTTATAAAAGAAATGTTTTATTTAATTATAAAAAATTGAAACTGGTTTTTCCCCCAAAACAAAAGGTTCTATACCTGTTTCAACCTTCCCCACAAAAAGACAAAAATGGGAGCCTTTACCTAGGGGCGGCTCCCTGATAGGCAGGACGACCCCCAGATATATCTAGGACCGCCGAGACCGCCTACAGGAGACGTTGCCCAGTCCTGGCTATAAATATTGCACTATTCCCTGTAGTTTTTCAGACCTCTTAGCAGGAATTTTTCAGATCTCTTTCTCTCTTTAAAACCTTCTTTCTCTTTCTCTCTCTAAAACCTTCTTTCTCTTTCTAAATCTGTTGATCACTAATATAGTTTAATCTTGTTTCAAGTGATCCAATCTCATCTTCTACCTTCTTCCTTCCTTTATCAAGTGCAAGAGAAGAACACTTGTATTCGCTAAGAAACAAAGTGTTATAGATTATTGATTTCTTTTATCTTCTTCGAAGATCCAAACCTTTGTTTTCTTGATCTTGTGTTTGTGTGTAAAGTCGGATAGTGTATAAATCCGATTGTGTTGATCATGTGTTGGTTAGTATTTTAGTCCTTAAAATACATTGGTGAAGTGGTAGATTGGTTCTAGATAAGATTAGGACTCGACATTTAGCTTAGTGTCGGAAAACAATGTAAGCGACGTATAAAAGGTTTTCACCGCCTAAAGGGAGCTTGTTGATGTGTGCTTGAACACATCATTTTTATACTGGAAAACACACTAAAACGGACTAATAACCATAAAATATGTGAAATTATGTTGCAAATATGTTTGATATGTGTTCTTATGTCTTGCAGTTACAAGGGATTGAAAACAAAGCAAAAACGGTGATTTTCGGATGAGTTTCGACGACGTTCTCACGTTTATCGAGATTCAAATGGAGTCGAAAAAATTCCCCGAACACTCCATTGGAAAGAGCACGAAATTACGAGTCCGTCGGTACCTTCCTCACCTTTTGAACCGGTCTAAATAATCTAATATGGACCGGTCAAATTTCTATTTAACTCTTTCTTTATTAAAACTGGACCATCTCATTTACCCCTTAAATATAACACTTTGCATATATATTAATGAAGGACTCACCAGCGCAGATAAAAAAAGGGGAAACCCTTTGAGTCTTTCATCTCGAGGTCCCAAGTTCGAAACTAGCCTTGGCTAGTTTTGCTACTTAACCCGACTGCCATGTCGGATGCCACATGGACCCACTATAGTGGTGACACGTGGCAACCCGACCCGACCCCTGACACGTGGCAACTTGACCCGTTGACATGCTGACGTCACCAATAACGTGTCATGTTGGTCCTATTTTCTGCCACGTGGCGGCGGCTGTCCAATGACAGCTTGCCACGTGGCGGCGGCTAATGATTGAAGGTGGCGACTAATGATTGGTACGAGGTTTAGAGGTGGCAGGGCGGCTGACCAATGGGAGAGTGCCACGTGTACACTGTGACAAGAAATGGCAGCTGTCAGACGCGTGATCCGAGGCTTCTGGAAGGCAATTAATGCTCATCATTGGAGGAATTTTATTGGTGGAGAGGTGTTGATGTGGTCAAATCATTGGCTGAAAGTGCTGAAGTATTGCTGATAAATTGGAGACCTCATGAAATGACAAAAATACCCCTCTAGACTTTAGGCTTTAAATACCACCACACTTTCCTTCATTTGGACAACTTTCCTATATATTAATTTCACACATATTTTAGCTTATTTTGTATTAGTTTAGTTTTGTAAAAGCTTTTATAGCTTATTGTACTTGGCTTATTATCAATAAAGATGAATGTTTTGAAGGTTGGTATTACTTGAGCTTATTTCTTTCTCTTATCCTCTTTTCTTTCTTATCTCATCATTCTAGCTTATATCCAAATAAGCTCATTCATATAGCTTATTTTTTTATTATTGAGATATATCTTATTGTTCAGATAAGCTTGCTTATAGCTTATTCGATTAGCTGATTCTCCAATATTTTCAAATATTTTCGGTTTTAAACTCTCGAATAAGCTTTATATAGCTTATTTCGAGAAGCTATTCCTCCAAGATTAATTTTCGGTTCAACTTTAAGCTTATTTTTGAAGATTAGCTAGCTTTTAGCTTTTTCAATTACGCTGTTTTGTGTCTATGTATTTTAGAGCTAGATCTTTTAAATATACCTAATCCTCGTTCACTTTTCGAAGAGAAGAAGAGGATACATCTTATTTTTGAGTGGATTTAGATTTATTAATAATAGATCTAAAGTTTTCATTTTTAATCTAGTTTTCTTTATTAATAGCTTATAGTTTTTAGCTTGTTCAATTAGCTTTTTGGTTTATTATTTTAGATCTAGTCCTTATATATACCTAATTCTCGTTTACTTTTCAAAGTGAACATCTTAGTTTTAGGTGGATTTAGATTTATTAAAAATAGATCTATTGTTTTCATTTTTGATCGAGTTTTCTATATTAATAGCTTATAGTTTTTAGTTTCATCTATAGCTTATAAGTGATATATTGTTCATATTAACCTTGATTGTGTTTTGATGTTGATGGAACCATTCCTACATCTAAGGCGTGGAGCTTAAGGGTCTTATAAGCTAACTTTATTTCTAAAGTTGGTCTTATAAGCTAGCTTAATTCTCAAGTTTTGGTTTATAAAGTTCACAACTTTATTAATTAATTAGTTTAATAAAATCTAAATAAGAAGTAAACTTTAGTGTTTTATTAGTTTATAAGATCGGGTGGTTTAATTCGTCTCCATTTCGTCAAACGGGTTCTACTTTCTTACCTTTTTCAATCCGTAGTAGTTTTAGTTTAATAATTAGTTTAGAAAAATATGTTTATGATAATGATTGTTAATTTGATTGATGCTAGCTTAGTAGTCATGATTAGTTAGTAGAATATTATATGCTTGTTAAGTGAGTAGTGACTAGAGAATTAAGTGTGAAATAAAGGGGATTGTTGATTAATAATTTTTGAATTATTTAGATTTCTTTTTTGGTTATTTTGACGGGCAAAAGCCGTTAGGATAATCAAACATTAATCTAGTAATTTGTACCAAAATAAAGGATTGTTTTCAAAATAAACCAACGTTGTGAGAAAATAGTTTTTAAACGGGTACTAATTCATCAATTAAAACTCTCCTTCACACTTAATGATCTTTTCGCCTCACTTGACAAGCATATCTTTTAGATCTTTTAGCTTAATATTCCTTAGTTTTAATCATTAGTATAGCTTTTAATTCTATAAAACCAACCAAAAATATACGATAATCAAGCATCCAATAAAAGACATCAACGTGAATTTCTATTCATTTCTCACCGTGGACACGACTCCGGAAGATTGAATTATTACTTGTCCTCAAGTAATTCTTTTATCGAACGGGAAATACTATATTATTACTCGACACGTTTACGACGTATCAGTTTTTGGCGCCGCTGTCGAGGAGATTTGTATGATTTTTGCGTTGTGTTTCGAGTTAGTGCCTTGAAGATCCTTTCTTTTGAAAGTTCATTTTCGTGTTTGAAAAAAAAAGTTTAAAAAATTTAAATAATAAAAAAAAACCAAAAATGTTTCGAGAAAATCCTAATTTTTCACCGTTTCATTCCCATGATCTTCGGACCATGAAGGAACTTCATAAGCCGTCACTTATCAGTGGAGGAGGACTGATCGCTCCGACAACCGTTCCTGAAACCGATTTTGTATTGAAAAATCATATGGTTCAGTTGCTTCGACAGAATTGTCAATTCCATGGATTTAAAGATGAAGATGCAAACGAGCACCTAGACAAGTATTTATCTATCACCCAATTCATCAAGCAAAATGGAGTTTCTCAAGACATCATCAATCTAAATCTTTTCCCATTTTCTTTAACCCACGAAGCTGAATCTTGGTTTTATCGTCTTAAAACTCATTCTATTCATACTTGGGAAGAGATGGTCTCCAAGTTTCTATCAAAATATTACCCTTATTCGAAGGCGTTGCAGCTTAGGAAAGACATTTTGAATTTTTGGCAATTGCCTGCGGAGTCGGTATTTGAAGCTTGGGAAAGATTCAAATCATGTTTGCGAAAATGTCCAGATCATAGAATCTTACTTGTTGATCAAATCCTAACGTTTTATCATGGAATAACAATGATTGATCGAGAAAAAATCATGATGGCTGCCGGCGGTAATATCATGCGTAAGAATCCTCAATAGGACACTTTATGATTTAGAATATGATTTAATCGAGAATATGACACTTTATCATTTTTAATAGGACGCCAAAGTTTATTATGACACTACCATTGGTGTGAGTGCTCATTATTCTGAGACTAGTTCCGTGTTGAGGTCCTTGGAAAGCAAATAGCATACATAAGTCAAAATCTTTAACATGAGCAAGGACCAGGTCATCCTAACATTTTTGAATATACATACTCTGATGAGAGTGATGAGAATGAACCTTCAAAAGCAGATAAATCTGAGATCGATCCACTTATTAGGGAATCAACGGATAGCTTTTTTAATAGGGGATGAGGAAATCGAACTTAATTCTCATGAGGATATTGATGACTTTGTTCCAATCCCAAGGGTATCCGAGAAACCCTTGGATTCTCGTGATCCGATTTCAAAAACTTTCGATATGACTATCACAAATCCTTTGTTTGATTTCGATTCTGAATTTACTTTAAATTCAGACAATCCTATCTTTGATATTCAGAATGAGGAGAGTGATGAGTCCGAAACGGAGACTATAATGGAAGAGGTGCAAATTCATAGCTCACAAAGTACCGCACAAATCCCACCTCCGTACGAAAAGTTAACTTTTGATTTAACCATGCCTAAACCAATCCTTACCTTCTCACACTTTCGTTATGGCATTTTTGGTTCTTATCGTGTTTTTGACATACTTGGCCCGAGACTATTATTTTCTTTATCATTCAGTTTTGGCCTCGTCTTTCCTGAAAAATTCTCTAAAATTCACTCATTATATTTATTCGATTCAGGAGACGAAAATGAAGTACTTGATCCTGGAACAATCGTTATTGACGTCGACTTGAAATTTTAAAAGAAGTTCCACCGATGATTGAATCGTCCTGCCCTTTTACTTTAATGATAATCTAAATTCGAGGGCGAGTCAAGCTAGTGACTCGTTAATAAACAAGCGCTTCTCGAGAGGCAACCCGTGTTATCTATCTATTTTTATTTTTATTTTGAATAAGTGTGATGTAGTATTAGAATAAGTGTGAGGGAGTGCTTCTCTCCATGTTGTGTTTCGTAGGTATTCGTTTTTGCTCGCAGGATTTCCTATGATCGTGAAGACCTTCTTCTTCTTCTTCTTCTTCTAAGGAGGTGGAACGAGATCCGAAGACTACCATGGACCATGTGCACATTTCAAGTTCAGAAAGTACCGTATGTGTCCCATCTCCGGTAATCCAGCCAGCTCCCGCTTCTTAATCGAATGAGATTCCTGAGCGAAATCCTCAATCAAATCTCCTATTCCTTATCCATCAGGTTGAACAAGGATATGCTTCAGACAAAATTTGATATCCAAATTCATATCGTTATTGGCAGTATGTTCAAGAAAATTGCCACTTTAATAATCTGTTTTGCTTGAAGGTTCGTCTCAAATGCACAAAGTTGCTAACGATGGTTGAAAGATCTCCTAACTAATAAGGAGAAACTTCTAGAATTGGCTAATACTCCTCTTAATGAGAATTGCTCAGCGGTCCTTCTTAAAAAGTTACACGAGAAACTTGGAGACCCTAGGAAATTTCTCATTCCTTGTGATTTTAGTGAGCTTAAGGAATGCTTGGCCCTAGCCGATCTAGGTGCCAACATCAACTTAATGCCTCCATCTGTTTGGAAAAAGTTAATGTTACCTGAACTTATACCCACTCGTATGACCTTAGAGTTAGCTAACCGGTCGGTTGCTTACTCGGTTGGTATAGTTGAGGATGTTTTCGTGCAAGTGGGTAAGTTCATGTTTCCTGCTGACTTCATTGTCGTTGACTATGACATCGATCCTCGTGTCCCCCTTATCTTAGGCAGGCCATTCTTGAGGAAGGCCCGTGCTCTAGTCGATGTACACGGAGAAGAGTTGACTCTTAGAGTCGGTGATGAAAGATTAACCTTCAATGTTGAGAGCACTTCAAAATATCCTCATAAGCATGGAGATGAGTCAATCAATTAGATTGATATCATTGACACTACATGCGAGGACCATTTTCACGAAGTGTTAAATGTTCAGAAATCGATTCATCCTTTGAGTGGCAGTCCCACTCCTTCCGCTGATCCTGTTGTCGCGTCTCTTTCCCCATCTCTTTCCCCCTTCGGGGATAGTGACTTTCTCTTAGAGGAGACCGACGCCTTTCTTGCTCTAGATGATTTGATACCACCTGAAATTGATAATGAAATATATGATTCGGAGGGAGATATTCTTTTTCTTGAAAATTTATTAAATGATGATCCCACAAAAGATCTCCCTCCTAAAGAGCTTAAAAATGATTAAACCAAAATGACTAAATATTCAATTGAAGAACCTCTTGAATTAGAACTTAAGGATCTACCTTACTCACATCGAGTTACGATATTAGAGGGAACTTTAAAGTTACCCGTGATTATTGCTAAAGACTTGAAAATGGAGAGAGAAAAAAGGATCAGCTTATTAAGGTTTTAAAGTCGCACAACGAGCAATTGCTTGGAAAATATCTGATATTAGGGGCATTGATCCTAATTTTTGTACCCACAAAATATTGATGGAAGATGACTTTAAACCTGTTGTCCAACACCAGAGAAGGGTAAATCTAAAAAAATCATGAAGTCATGATAAAGCTGAAGTTATTCATAATTTTGTGCTGGATTGATTTACCCTATCTAGATAGTCCTTTGGGTTAGTCCTAGTGCGCGTCGTACCAAGAAAAGGTTTGTGTATGACGATGCTGTTGCTAATGTTAAATAATGAGTTAATTCCGATAGAATGGTCACGGTGATGGGTGTTTGTATCGAATATCGACAAATTTAATGACGCCACCCATGAAGGACCACTTTCCTATTCCTTTCTTGGACCTAATGGCTTGAACGTTTAGATGGAAGTAATTCGATTGTTTCTTCGATGGGTTTTTCTGGTATTTCCAAAATTCCTATCCGATCCAAGACCAAGAAAAAAAACACTTCACCTGCCTTATAGGACATTTGCTTACCGTAGGATGCCTTTCGGTCTTTGCAATGCCCCAGGAACTTTTCAAAGGTGTATGGTGGCGATTTTTCATGATATGATTAAGAAAACCTTGGAAGTTTTCATGGTTGATTTTTCGTTCTTTAGGGATTCATTCTCTTCTTGCCTCTCCCATTTAGACATGATGCATAAAAGGTTCGAAGATACCAATCTTGTCTTAAATTGGGAGAAGTGTCACTTTATGGTTAAAGTGATATTGTCCTCGGCCATAAGATTTCTAAGATTGATATCGAGCTTGATAGTGCTAAAGTTTATATTCTTTGCTAAATTACACCTCTTACTATACGGGTTAAAGGATATTGGTGTTTCTTAGGTAATTGCGGCTTTAATCGTAACATTTATTAAGACTTCTTCCAAAATAGCCCGGATGTGACCCCATCTCTTAGAGAAGAAACTCAGTTCATATTTTTCGAAAGATTGTATGGAAATCATTTTAGTTCTTAAAAAGAAATTAACTGAGGCTTAGCTCCTGGATAATTATGTGGCCTCTAACTGGGATCGTACGTTAAAGATTTATGTGGTGATGCTAGCGACTTTGCTGGTTTAGGAGCAGTCTTGGGCCAGCAATAAGAACAAATATTTTCAGCCTATACATTATGCGAGTAAGACTTTATCAGATGCTTAGACACATTACACCATTACAGAAAAAGAGTTATTAGCTGTGGTGTATGTATTTGAGAAATTCCGGTCTTACCTTGTCTTGTCTAAAACAATAGTGTATACGGATCACTCGGCCTTAAAGAATTTATTTGCTAAGCAGTGATTAAGCCGAGATTACTCCGATAGATTCTTCTGCTCTAAGAGTTTGATATCGAGATTCGCGATAAAAAAGGAGCAGAGAATTTGCGGTGATAATTTGGTAGACTTTAAAATTCCTTATAAATGGGATCTTATTGAAATGGAATGAATGATTAATTTTCCAACACGGTCCTGTATATGATTCCCTTATGATGAAATTTGAATCCATGGTTTACCGTTATGGCAAACTACTTAGTGGGTATGTGCTTATTAAAGGGCATGTCATACCAACCAAAAGAAGGAAAAATTTTCATGGATATTAGGACATTTTTTTGGTGATTGGCCCCGATTTGTTTAGAATTTATGCTGATTAATAATTTGGTGCTATGTGGTGGGAATGGAAGTATGGATATTTCTCAGAAGCTTGTCACCATGGTCCCACCGGAGGACATCATGGCCCTAACTACACGCCAAGAAAGTTTTTGATTGGTTTCTTTTGGCCCTCTATATATCGTGATGCCCATGACATGGTCAAACACTGTGACGCATGTCAACGTCAAGGAAAAATATCACAAAGGGATGAAATGCCCCAGAATCTTATCCAGTTTTGTGAGATCTTTGACGTATGGGGCATCGACTTTATAGGGCCGTTCTCGTATTCATGAGGGAACAAGTATATACTCGTGGCTGTCGATTATGTTTCCAAATAGGTTGAAGCCAAAGCCTTACACACAAATGACGCCCGAGTAGTTGTGAAATTTTTGAAACAATTATTTTCCAGATTTGGAACCCCACGGGCCATTATTAGTGATCGAGGTACACATTATTGTAATGATACATTTGCTAAGGTGCTTGAAAAATTATTGGCGTTAGAAATATGCTTTCTACCTTGTATCTATCCTTAGTAACTAGTGGCAGTGGAGGTATTAATGTGGTTTGAACGGATTTCTAGAGAGGACAGTAGGTGAGCATCGTGCTAAAGGCTGATAAGTTAGATGACGCTTTATGGGCTTTCCGTACCGCTTTTAAGACTCCTATTGGTTGTACTCCTTATAAGCTTGTGTACGGTAAAGCTTGTCATCTACCCATTGAGCTTGAGCACAAAGCCTATTGGGCCTTAAGTGGGCTAATTTTTGATTAAGTAGACTTTAAAATCCTCATAAAGGGGATCTCGTTGAAATGGAAATGAATGATAATTTTCCACACGAGTCCCTGAATATGATTGCCCTTAATGATGAAAATGAACCCCCGTGGTTTGCCGATATTCCAAACTACTTAGTGGATAATGTGCTTATTAAAGGAATGTCATCCCATTAAAAGAGGAAAGTTTTCAAAGATATAAGACATTATTTTTGGGATGACCCCTATTTATTTAGAATCTGTGCTGATCAAATAATTAGTCGGTGCATGGATAGGAAGGAAGCTATGGATATTCTAGAAGCTTGCCACCATGGTCCCACCGGTGGACATCATGGCCCCAACTATATCGCCAAGAAAGTTTTCGATTCTGGTTTCTCCATAAACAACTATATTCGAGGGCGAGTCAATCTGGTGACTCGTTAATAAACAAGCGATTCTCTGGAGGCAACCCGTGTTATCTATCTATTTTTATTTTTAATTTTGAATAAGTGTGATGTAGTATTAGAATACGTGTGGGGGAGTGTTTCTCTCCATGTTATGTTTCGTAGGTGTTCGTTTTTGCTCGCAGGATTCCCTATGATCGTGAAGACTACCGTGCTTGTTTTCAATCCTTCAACACTCGGTATTCGATCATTTACATGATTATATCTAGGGAAATCTTCTATCCTGATCATATATATATGATATCTTTTCCCTTTTCACTCTTAGAATTTTTAAGCATTTGCCTTTTTCGTTCTTAAGTGTAGGGGTGGCACCCGACATTTTTGAACATTGAGGCCAATGTTCAGTTCTAAGTGTGGGGGGATTTCTGTCGAAATGATCATACATGTGCTTGTCTGTGTCCCACGCAACCCCGTTTTGACCAATATATTATTTTATTTTATTTATAAATGATATAAAAATAAATAAAAATGTGTAGGCCCATAGGCTAGAACAAGGGAGATTCTGACTTGATCGAGTATATACACTCTAACTTTCCCTTTAGCTTTCGAGACTAAGTTGCAAGACTTAAAATTTTTGCAAAGAATAAAAAATGATAGAGTTGAATATAAGTTAGATGCTAAGCGTGGAGTAGTTGGATCTCTTTAGAGCTCATAGAGGTTAATTGTGGCTTTTTGCTCCTAGCAGCTAAATAAACGCAATAAAATAATTTTCAATACATAAAGTTGCATGGTTTTTACGATTCTTAGTTTTTAATCCCTTATTAGAGGATTCCTTTTGATAAAAGCAAGGTACATATCGAGGTTTTGTCAGTGTTGTGGCGAAATAGGCTACCGTTTCCTGACGTCTCGTTCCCGTTGACTCGGAAGTTAAAAGACCACAGGACTTAAAATTTAGCTATAATAAAATGTAATAAATCAAAGCCGAAATAAGACTACTATTTCCTGACAGTTCGCTCCCATTGACTCAGTTGTTTAAAGGGTGGAGGTAATAATAATAATGATAATCCAAGACCGATAAAAGTTTACTGTTTCCTGACGGTTCGCTCCTATTGACTTAGTTGTTTAAAGGACCAAGGGCTAATACTACTGCAATAATAATAATAATAATAATAATAATAATAAAGCCAAATTTTGACTCCGGTGATATCTAAATAAAGCCTCCGTCTCTGGACTCGTAGTTGAGTTGTTTCGGATAAAATAAAAAAGATATCCCCTAAATCATATGAAATTAAAACCTTAATGTGAACCTTGTTCTCAGCAAATTGGTTCTTTAGGAAAGGATTTCAAACTAATTATGGTTTAAACCGGACTCTTTTATAATAATAAGACCATAATCTATTAAAATAAGTGATCTCATTTCACGTTATGTTTTCCAAATAAAATCCTTAGAGGAATTAGGAATAAGGGAGCGAGAAGTAGATGCGCTTACACAATTAACATTTATTAGTATTGTTAGCATCTAATTTTATATTTAGCTGTGATTTCGTTTTAAGCTTGGTTTAGGGATTGTAAAAATCAAGGATGATGATCTTTGTCTCCT
>BQNB010068794.1:0-33724 GCA_026074375.1 Tanacetum coccineum
TCTTCATAAGTGTTCTTCACTAAAGAGTGGAATGAGTTGGTCACTTGTAATGGATTATGTAACAAGTATAATGATCAAAGAATATGAAAAAGATAAAATATGTGTGTAAAAATATTTGTCAAGAGTTGTCTTAAAATGAAGAGTTAAGTTTCTTTCTTTTTAGGCAACACTTTGAAATTCAAATGTTGTCCTAGATAGCTGGATGGTGTGACTCACGGATCCACCATCAGCTGGATCTGTCCCTTCTTACGGTGGATCCGTGGGAGGAGCTGGGACAGCCTTAGTCATTTTATGATTAAACCTAAATCTATACAAAATATTGTTTTATACTTAATAAAACTTGTTTATTAGGTTCTTCTAGAACAAAATATTTCTTATCACATATAATGAAAGATTTCTAGATTTTTTTGGGGTTGTTTTAAAGTTTTGGAAAGATTTGGAAAGATTGTTTCCACTTATGGTTAATCTTATTCTATCTTACATGATTAATATAACTAGATTATAACTAATCATGTGTTCACTTAAATCATTTAATTAGAGAGGGTTTATGCAAATGATAATATTTTTCTTTGATCATTAACTATGTTTAATAATGCCATATGCATACCTTAAATGATTTGTCGTCGTCAAGTAAACTTTCGACTAAATAACTTGTTTACGTAAACTTTTACGTACAATGACATTATATCTGTTATTATCAAAACATGAAGATCATTAAATATAAATATTGTTTTTGCGTGAATATTTGTATTAACAGATTTCCTAAGATTGATTGCTTTGTAAACTTAGTATTCACACTCGTACCTTTTGTGATGTCCTTTTGTTTAGAAACCTTATCAAATAACTGGGCTCTTAATGTAGCATTTTCATAATTTGTGTCATGTAATCTTTCTTGCAAAGAGTATGTTATTAATTAGGTTTGAGCTCGTATCACATTGATAGAATCTTAAAGGTTTTTGTAAGTTGTCTTAAGGTGTTCATTTTCCTTAGCATAATTTAAAACCAAAAATTCTAAAGACACATTCTCACCTTCTATTTTCATAGACAAAGGATCAACGGTATTTGATGCACACTGAGTATTACTACTCTTAACCTTGAGATCTCCCAACTGAGCTTGCAACTGTTAAATTTGGTTTTGCATCTCATTATAAGCTTTATCATATGAAATCTTATCATATTTACATTCCTCACATTTTTATACCAATTATTCCAAAGTACAACATATTCTTTTTCCTTTTTTTCAAGTTTTTCTTTCTTATGATCAAGCTCAGTTTAGAGATTTGATGTATCTACTACAGAATTATTTTACACAATAGACATAATATATTGACTAATAACTGCTCTTAAGAGACGCTTAATTTCATATTCCAAAGTCTTGTGCTTAGCAAGAGATTCATCAGCTTCTTTTGCAAGAGATTTGAAGTCTCGAACAAATTTAGCTACTTCTTTCAAAAATTGTATTTCGAAATTTTGAACTCTAGCATCAACTTGGTTAATGATAGGGAAAATTTCATCCTTTACAATTTTATGAAGCTCTTGATGAGCAGTAGACGACCAGTTGTGTATACTTAAAGTAATTTTTTGTTTTACAACACGTTGAAGAGTCACAATGGTGCCTTTTACCTCATTTAAAAATTTTCATTCAACACTTGGAGAAGTATCATCCGAAAACTCTTCATTTGGTATTGAAATTGATTTGGAAACCGATTTAGAAACACTGGCCGTTTTGGAAGTATTGAAAAATACAACTCTCACCGTACTTGGCCATTTGAGAAACCAAAACCTCTGAAAGTTGATAATTTTTGCATAATTTTCTGGTTTTATTTCTTTTCCAATTGTTTTCATTTTTAAGCGACTCTCCTTGAGCAAGTTGTTAGTGCTTCCTCCGAATCATACATAACAGGAGGGATCATGCTTTCTCCCTAATAAAACTTTGTCATTATAATAACAAACACATGTTGTTTCTCAGCTGACTTGCTTGAGATAAAAAAGATTTTGATAACCCAAAGCCATTTTTTTGTTCGGGTTATGGTAACACTGAGTCTGGGCTTAGTTATAGCTAAAAGCATGTGCATCATTTGAATCGATTGACCCGTTTTTACCAAAATGTTTTCTAATTCCTTTATCTTATTCTCAAGTTGAATTTGTTTATCAAGAAGCTCGTCTTCTTGTATTTTGAAATTAGACTTCAACTTTTTCTTCTCTTGTTGAAGATAAGAAACAGTTGATTTTTCTTTTTAAAGTTGGTTATTTAAATTTGCAATTTCCTCTTTCAAAGTCGTTATCGTTTTAGCAGAACCTAAGTGAAGTGCATTTATCTTTTTAGTAAGACATTGCTCTTAATAAACAGACTCTTGATAACACCTTTCAAGTTTATCATATTTTTCTTGATTAATTTCAAAACACTTTTCATGATTTTTACATCTAGCAAGCTCATTGGTCAATTCAGCATTTGTTTCTTTCATTTTGCGATTGACCGTGTTCACTTTCTCAACTTCAATGGCTAAATTATTATATAATAATTCAAAATAAGAATGTGTTTCCTCAACATTATCAGGATTTTATTCTATTATTCCCCAACTTTGTTCCATACTAGAAACCACGAAGATAACATTACTTTCATTCTGTTAAACTTGGTATGGTTCAAAAATGGGCTCGAGTAACTCAGTATACTGCTCCTTTTGAGTAAACATATTAAATATATCATTATCATAACAATTTTTAGAATGGTGTACCTCAGTTGATCCATCTGAGTCATAGACGGGATCATTGTCAGTCTAAGTAACCGATGTCGATGCTTGATATAAATTATCCTCTAGAGTGCAGTTCGCATTTACTCTCTCAATATCTTCACAAGAACATGCATCAGCCATGAAATAAAATTCCTCAGGAGTGAGTTGGATCCTTGCTTCTTCCTTTTGAGCAATCTGCATCCAGATATGAAGATAAGCAACATCCATTTTCTTTGGCTTTACTATGCAGTTGCTAGCATAATGACCCTCTCCTTGATAGTTGTAAAATCGTATCTGAATACCATTAATCCTATTACCATTACCCTCAGCCCGTGTTGCGACAACTTTTCCATTCCTATACTGATTTGCAATCACTGTAACAACACTAAGCCCATTCTAATGTCCAACATTCTAAATACCTGAATTCTAAACTACCTTCTGCCCGATCATGTTCCCTGGACTCTGCCCTGCATTTAATGTAAACTGGTTCCTACCATTATCATCAACCATTAGCATCTGTCTATCTTGACTTATGTTTATACATGGTTATGTAATCTGCATGTTGTGAGGGTTTGATGAACTTGTTTCGTTGTTGTTTGTTGGTGTGGTGCCTTAGCCATAAGTACCATTGCCATGTGAAGTATAATTTTGGAATCTAAGATGTCTTCAGGATTTAGAGTTGGTTGTTGTATGTATTTCATTTTGAATAAAGGTTGTAGGACAGAGTTGTTGTTGGGTTATGAATGTTACATGTAGGTAATGTGTGGTGGTTGATCTGGGTGAAACAAAGTCTAAGTATTTTCCATTAATACCGAAGGATCATGTGTGTTTTCAAGTCGTTCTGCTCTAATAGCATAGATGTCTTATTGATTCGACATTGCAAATTGATGTGAAATGATATACTAGGATCGTTTTAATGATTAATGTGATGTTGTTTAGGTGTTCTTGAATTGTGTTTTTGTAATTGATTAAGTGTTTGTTATTGTTTTAGATCAAACGGCGTAAATTTACTAAGTTAAACTTCTAGTGTTGACAAGTCAAAATGCAAGAATTGACTAAGTCAAATTGCCTAATTGATATGCCAAAGTGCAGGAATTGACTAAGTCAAACTGACTAAAAGAGAGGTCAAATTGCAGGTATTAACTAAGTAAAATGGCTAGATGGTTGTGTCAAACTGCGTAAGTTGACTAATCAAACTTTGAAAAATGGCACTTTTGTGTTTAATCAAACCACATGTTTTGGTTGCTAAAACCACAGGTAGGAAAGTGCCAAACCACAAGATGGTTGATATCAAACCGCAGAAAGAGTTTGCCAAACCGCAACTTTCAAATAGCTCAAACCGTGACTTTCTGGATCAAATGGCAAATTTGACTGCCAAACCGCAACTCAATGTGGTCAAACCACAGGTTTCAAATAAGTTAACTAAAGATGATCTAAACACCTTATAACAAACTAACGATTAGCACAACCCTTGATCTTGGCTACACGATTCGAAAAAGAATGAAAAAAATAGAAAGCCAATAGTCAAAATAAGCTAAAAAAACCACGAATAAGCAATAAAATAAGCACTTTTGACACTACGATATAAGTCTAAATCCACGACTAACAAATTACCTTAACACTAGATTAAATCAAAGACGAAATGAAAAGAAAGAAAAAAAATAAAACGAAACAAAATAAGCTTAAAAACAATCGGATAAGCTTGAAATAAGCTATGTAGCCACAAAAACAATTACATCATCATTCCTTGGCTCGTAATACCACATATTAACTATCATTTCAATCCATAACATATGAAATAATAAAATTTGTAGAGAGAGAAAGAGGTTTAGAGAGAGGGTAAAAGAAAGAAAATAGAGGCTTTCACAATAAGAAAAATGATAAGCAACACTCTTCCTTGAGAGCAAGGAAGGGTATTTATAGTATCATACAAAGGCTTGGCCTTATTGGGCCGAATATAACACTAATGGGATTCTAAGCCCGTAACTTAGGCCTACTTAGCTTAAGATAATTCTCGTTAACTATATTAATTCTATACAAGGCTTGGGAATAATAATGACCATCACTTTACTAAAAACGAGGCTAATAAAAAACTACAACAAGAAGCTCTTTTTCAGTTGTGGTATAGTGTTCCTGAGCATTATTGAGTGTTTTGATGGCGTAATAAATAGGTTTCAATTACCCGTCAATTTGTTGTCTTAGTACAGCTCCAATGGCAAAATCGCTAGCATCACACATTAGTTCAAAAGATATGTTCCAATCAGGTGATATTATGATGGGTGCTATAGTTAATTTTTCTTTTAAAATATTAAATGCCTTTTTGCAGTCGTCAGAAAAATTGAATTTTGCATCTTTTAGTAAAAGTCAGGTCATGAATTTGGATATAATAGAAAAGTCCTTAATGAACCTACAGTAAAAACCTACATACCTTAGGAAACTTCTAACGCCTTTTACATTCGTTGGATAGGGAAGTTTAGCAATTATATCAATTTTAGCTTTGTCTACTTCAATCCCAGACCCAGAAAGTTTATGTCCCAAAACAATCCCCTCTTTTACCATAAAGTGACATTCTCCCAATTAAGGAATAGGTTAGTTTCTTTACATTTAACAAGAATCTTAGCTAAATTAGCTAGACAACAATCAAAAGAGTTACCGAATACAAAGAATTCGTCCATGAATACTTCCATAAAATCGTCTACCATGTCATGGAAGATTGCTGTCATGCATCGTTGAAAAGTTGCAGGCGTGTTGCATAGCCTAAAAGGCATCCTCCTATAAGCGAGCGTTCCATAGGGACAGGTGAATGTTGTTTTATCTTGATCTTTCGGTGCAATGGGAATCTGGAAAAACCCTGAAAAGCCATCAAGAAAGAAATAGTATTCATTTCCACATAAACGTTCTAACATTTGATGCAGACTCTCCACCCTATTACCATGCGTGAAGGAATCAGTCCATTATTATCGTTTAATACTACAATCGTTCCTCCTTTCTTTGGTACTACATGGATAGGGCTCACCCAAGGGCTATCTGATTTGGGTAAATTAACCCTAAATCAAGTAGCTTGACGATTTCATTTTTTACCATGTCTTGGACCTTAGGATTCAAACGCCTTTGGGGTTGAATTACTGGCTTGAAATCATCCTCCATCAAGATTTAATGTGTTCAAAATGATGGACTTATCCCTTTGATATCTGACATCTTCCAAGCAATTGCTCCTTTATGCTTCTCCAAGACCTGCAAAAGTGACTTTTTCTCCTTCTCGGATAATTTAGATGAGACAATTACAGGAAAAGATTAATTACCATGTAAGTAAGCATGTTCTAAATGAGACGCTAAATCTTTTAGTTCAGGTTTCTTTCCATCAATTCCGTTAGCACTAGCTGAATAAAAATGTTCATTTTCAATCCTATCAATCTTTTTGGCTTTCTGTTCTACTGAATACGCCGTATCGAAGAGATCAATACGCCATATCGCTAATTCGACATCAGAATCACTAACGAATTCACTTACTATAGAATTGAAATTTTCTAGATCTATTTGATTAATCTTTTTTTCTAAATCTTTTAGTAAAAACGAGTCTAACTGATACCCTTCTAATAGCTTTTGGGTTTCCTTACAAATGGTGTCATCTAGGTCATCAATACCGTAGCATTCATCATCCTCGGAAAGGGTTTTTTTTCATTGATTGGTCCATATCAAAAAATAACCTCATCATCTCCTACTCTAAGTGTTATCTTTTTATTAAATACATCAATCATAGTGCGGGTAGTAGCCAAAAAGGGTCTCCCTAATATTATCAGAATTCTAGAGTCTTCAGACATATCTAAGATAACAAAATCGATAAGGAGGACAAGTTTATCCACTTTTATAAGCACGTTTTTGACTATCCTTCTAGGGTATTGAATTGACCTATCTGCTAGTTCTGAGCTCATCCTAATCGGTTTCGCTACTCCTATACCTAACTTTTCTTACATCGTTTAGGGCATCAGACTTATACTAGCTCCTAGGTCTGCTAAAGCATTATTGATATGTAAGTTATTAACCTGGCAAAGAGTAGTGAAACTCCCTGGATCCTTTTCTTTCGATGGCAATTTGTTGAGCAAGAGAGTTGAACACCTTTCGTTCATAGTCACAGTACAAGCTTCTTCAAGCCTTGATTTATTCATCAATAATCTTTTCAGGTATTTAGCGTACTTGGGCATCTGTACTAAAGTTTTGATGAACGAGATGTTTATGTGGAGTTGCTTTAGATTATCTAAAAACCTCTGTTGTTGCGCTTCTTCCTTTTCCTTTCTTAATCGGTTAGGGAAAGGGATCGGTGGTTGGTGTGGTTTAGTTGATGGCTGGGGAGTTTATTTTGAGATATTTTGAGGTTCCTTGTCCATTACAAATTCCTCGGGCTTATCTTGCTCATTAGGTTGAAATCTCGGAGGCTCGTTTCTGTCTCTATTAGTTTCATTAATTTCTCTATCGTAAGTAACTTGAGATGTTATTTTTCCTCCTCTTGTAGTTACTCCTTTGACCTCGTACCTTGAAATCAAAACATCAATCATTAACTTTGACAATTCATACACCCCGATTTTTAATTCACTAAGCAGATTGTTTTGTTCCTTCAATAAGAGTTCATTTGTAACAACCGTCAATTTTCGGAACATATTTAAATAATAAATCATATATATTATTACATGTTTGTCGTTTATAAAATTTATTTTTAAATTATTTGATTCGAAAACGAAAAAGGGATATATATTAATTCATAGTTGATTTATCAAAAACGAACCACTAAATCACATTTTTCACGATTCGGACCCTAAAGCAATTTGATGTAAAACGATATTTCAGACAACTTTTTAGTTTTACCCGAGACTTGAAAACAAGCAGAAGAGGGCTAAAACAGCCTCGCAAAGTTTTGAAAACTGAACACAACGGGTACCGACACACACGAATAATTAAATTTATTTTTAATTATCACTATACATTTAATAAAAATATTAAATAAAAACATTTAATATTTATTTATTTAATCGTTGTTGATAACGCGAATATCCGAATTAAAAATTCGTTTTTATTTTAACCGAGTAACCAAATAAATAACAGATATTTATCTTAAATGTTATAAAAATATTTATGAAATATTATCAAGTAAATACTCATTTTTATCAGAAAAATGATTTGGAAAACAATGGCACAAGTTTCATATTTTGAAACATCCGTTAAGTCACTCAAACGAGCCCCGAACCACTATTTTACAAAATAATACTCAAAATTTACACTTTTTGTCCCTGTGATAATATTTACAAAACTCACCCCATATTTACAAAACTTGTCACTAAATTTTTAAAGTTTTATTATAAATAAAAATTTTATAAAAATTTTCATTTCATTTCTATAAAACTAACACACACACTCTCCCATCTCCCTCCCCACTTCCGGCCAGCCACCGCCGGATCCGGCCACCACCACGCCGCCGCCGCCGGAAAAGTTTTCCGGCGGACTTTTCCGATCGAAATCAAAAATACTCCCCATCACCCGATCTATCCGATCCCCACACTCACTCGCCGCCACGCGCCGTTTCCCCCCCCCCCCCTCTTTCGGCCGACGACAACCACCCACCTCCATCATCATCATCATACCTCCATCATCATCATCATCATACCTCCATCATCATCATCATCATCATACCTCCATCATCATCACCACCGAACCAACATCATCATTACACCGAAACCACCACCTCCACCATCGTCACCCCATCGACCACGCACCACCATCCCCGCCACCACTGCTGTACACCACAAAGGGTGCGTCGGGTTCGGGTCAGACCCGACAAGGGTGCGTTTGGTTTTTATAACAGCCCCGGGTGTGTTTGGCTGTGTACCTAACAAAAGGGTACGTTGGTTACGTCACAACACCCTCTCGTGGTGCGTTTGGGTTTATGATATAACATAATAGCATAGGTTATGTTTGTGTTGATCCACAGATTATTGGGTGCGTTTGGTCGAAGTTATCACAAAAGGGTGTGTTTGTTTCGGCAGCCACCACTACCCACAAGGGTGCGTGGGGTGTCGGGTCAAACCACCAGCCTTAGGGGTGTTTGGTTGTGGGATTAGCAGCAAAAAAGGGTGCGTTTGGTTTAACATCAGCAGTTAGGGTACGTTTGTTTATGGGTTTAAACAGCGAAAGGAGTGTTTGGTTGTTGTTAATAGCCATGAGGGCTGTTTGGTATAATAGAGAACGCGAAGGGAGCGTTTATTTTATAAAAATCGGATAATAACATTTAAAAGATTTCATATATACGTTTATATATTAAACCGGATTAAAAATGGTGGTTAATGGTTAAATAAATTGGTTGCTTATTATTTCCATTTGGTATTTTATAAGTCATTAGGGTGCGTTTGGATATGCGTTTAACAGCCACATAGGGTGTGCTTGGTTTTGCTTAGTTTTGTCATTGGTTTAATCTAGTTTAGATATGTATATTGAGGTATTTTGCAACACGGGTTGATTTAAAAGGGGAAAGCATTGAGTTTGTAAAAATGGAAAACGTTAAATAAACGAATAGGTCATGCCGAGATTTTTATAAATTGTTACGCTTAGTAAATTTATACAAATCTTACTTACTATTATCCTTGAAAAGGACAAATCTAAATGGCCCTTTTAAGAATTATTAGATTCGGGACGACCCCCGATCAACGAACGAAAACTCTAATTTTTTTTTGGAAATTTCATTTGTCTAATCCGTAACTTTAAAACTGCGTTTATTGTCCATAAAGAAACTTCTATTTAATCAATTTGGGTATATCGGACCGCGTGTCGAAATTATTTAGCTTCTTTTTATTTAATATCACTTTCTTATATAATACTCGAAAAATATTATATAATTGGATCATTTTATTTTAATGGTCACCTTTTAGAATGTAACACATGTCGTGTATCCTATACGCTTCGAGTTATTCTTTTGATTTTGTATCTTGTTATATAATTCAACGTCATTGCGATGTACGCATCATTCGGTCGTACTTTATTATATAGTAACCGAGCGACATAATTATAGGTCGCGGTCGAGTTCGTTATCGGTGACGCTTCGTGATTGATTGATTATTGACTGTGGTCTTCAATCAAGGTGAGTTCATAGCCCCACCTTTTCATTTTTAATGGTTTTCTTAAACTATTTTTGGGGTGAGAATACATGCTTGTTTTACCGAATAACTTATCGGTTACTACTACATAAGCGTTACATGAATGTTTTTACTAAAGCTTTTGCTTATCTACCACATGATTTCTAATACATGTTTGATACATGCTTGTTTTACCGAATAACTTATCGGTTACTACTACATAAGCGTTACATGAATGTTTTTACTAAAGCTTTTGCTTATCTACCACATGATTTCTAATACATGTTTGATACATGCTTGTTTTACCGAATAACTTATCGGTTACTACTACATAAGCGTTACATGAATGTTTTTACTAAAGCTTTTGCTTATCTACCACATGATTTCTAATACATGTTTGATACATGCTTGTTTTATAAACTGGACACAAGAAACTTTATGGTATGCTGGACCCAAATATGAGGTCAATTGCATGAGTAGTTATTGCCAAAGACCCCACATCATGAACTGTTAATTGCCTATAATGGGTGAGCGCTAGTACAAATAAATAGATCTATTGGGTTTGACAGCCCTGTCCGGGGGTATGAATCGAATCCTTTCGAGCACCCAGTCAACGGACAATTTGTATTTAGAAGTTAGGTATAAGGCAATAATACCTAGTTATGGGGCAACATGAATTACATACAAGATATGTGTTAACGTCAAGGCTTCGGTGTCATGAGCTCAATGCAATCAAGATTTATACATTGCATTCGTTGCAATGTATTCTGTTGAATTATACTTTGAAATACTGTCGCTGGCTGATCTTAAACCTTGTGGTCCACTATTGAACATTACTTGATTTATTGAAACATTACTTGGATTTCGATAACAATTCTTCTAAATGTTGTAACGCTACTTTTCTTACAGAAATATTTCTTGAACTATTTCAATACTGCTTTTACTTAAACCTATGAATTCACCAACATTATTGTTGACGTTTTTGCATGTATTTTCTCAGGTTATTATATTGCTAGCTGAGCATTGGGAGCATTTGAGTCGCGTGGATATCAAAACTTAAAGGACTCGGTTTTTTTCACATTCGATAATCATTTATCTTTAAAATATACATTGAATCATGTTTGAACTCTTTTAACTTGGTGAAAAGGAAATTATTGGGACCTAAATTTACTCTGATTTGTTTAAATCGAATGTGACATTTTATTAAACGTCTCTTTTGAAGTCGTTTTCTATAACTTGTACTTTGTGCCTTAAAGTCGCACCCCAATGTTACTATTCCGCTGCCGTCCGATTTTGGGGGTGTGACAGATTGGTATCAGAGCACTCGTTATAGCGAACTAGGTCGTTTTCAAAACCCTAGACTATAACCGTTTTTCGAAAAATTTTAAGAGTCTTTCACCATTGTCCGATATCCATGCGCACTTGCTCCCAGGTAACTTATATGCTCCCTTTTGCATGCTTATTGATATTATATTAATAATGAATATATAATGCTTGGTTATTATTTTGCTCTCATACGTCTATCTTATGACGTCATACTGTTTGCCTTATATCGGCCGATTATATATATATACGTTGCTTACTCCGACTATCGCGTACTTCCTGTTTTCTTATTTTCTCCCTCGAACGTCAATACTAGTATTATATATAGATACTCGTACATATGTGCATAGTACTATGGTAAGTCTTAATAAGTTCTTTTACTTCAATATTATATGAGCGTTGCGGTGATCTCTGAAACATTAACGTGACTTTATTTATTTCCTTTTTGATAATATTGACATTCGGTGTACTTTGTTCAATGCCATCTGGTATTTTATTGTTCGACTCATAGTTCCTGAACACTATTTTTATGCTTTTGAACGACGTATGTTGTGTTTTGTAATCCATTGTTCTGTGAAATCTTCCTGTTGATGGGGTGCGCTGTTTTTATCTTATCACTTAGGATCGTGCCGTATTTTGGCTCTGACTTTGGAACACCGTTTGACTAAACGTCTTATTATGTTCCCTCTTCTTGTTACTTGTTTATGATTTTGAAGATCATGCCGTCAAGAAGACACTCTTCAGTACTTATTTGTAACATTGTTTTGATATTGAGTTTCGTGACGGGCCATGTTAAGTAGGGATGATTGATTAATCGTCTTATTGACTGAAATTAGGATCGCTTCTTCTTTTGAATAAGGAAATTATAAATCACCCGAACCATAAGTTCTTAAGTTCAGGCACTTATTATGGATTGGGACGCCTCTTTATGTAAGTGACGAATTGTGAATGAGTGGGCTTACGTGTATCCGGCATAGCGTGCGTTCGTTTGTACGAATCATTCTTTGGGCTATGAACTTCTTTCGACTCATAATTTGTTATATGAATTTTTCTGAATTTATATCGACCGCGGCAAACTTGATAAGCTAATAGTAATGAACCCTTAATCGCTTCCAAGAATTGATGACTTGTTAATCCTCGTTTCAAATGGCTTTCTTCTTGGTCATGTATTTTTTTTTCTTTTTCCTTTTAAGGATACTCGAGAGACGTTTAATCGTAGTTACTGCACCGTTGCATGTATTTGATGTTTTGACCTTTTCTGATTTAGTTTCCGCTGGAAACCTCGACGATGACTAGTCTATATCCTCATCTCTTCACAATTTAACCGAAGACGATTTAGACGAATTGAGCGCCGGGACGTCGCTCCCTAAAGGGGTAGATACTTTAACAACCCGAGTTTTTCGACGCGTACGACGGTCGCAAACCCGACGTCGTAAATATTATTTTACGAGTTTCCGTGAGCGAGAGTCGACATTTAAAATTTTATTTGTCGATAGTTAATATTTTCGTATTTTATTATGAAAAATTTCGTACTCGAAGAGAGGGAGGTCCGGTGTTTATGTTTTATTTTTGTCGTATTCGCTGTTGAAGTTGATCAGCTGTGTTCGTTAATCGTTTCGAGCCTCGTAAAAATTTACGACGCGTCTCGTTATTATTTTTGTGATCATAAAATGTTATTTTATGAACCGTGTCGTCTTTGTTCCTCGACCTTGGCCAAAGATCGCATTTAATTAAAAGTGGGTACAAGTTACACTTTATTTAAACTTTACACAAGTTATTCACAAGTTAAAAAAAAAAAAAAAATTTTTTTTTTTCTACTTTTGCATGTTCTAGCTATGGCAGTCGTGCCTAGCATTACACACACACACTCAATTGTTTTCATTTTCAAAATGTAATGATTATGTTTATTGATTTCTTCCAAGACTCATTTAACTCACACATGATACCTAGTAGCAAAATGTATTGCTCTTTTTTTGCTTTGGTTGTGACGCAGGTTAGTTTGTTCAGGACGCATACCGAGAATACCCTCACTCGCAACTGCCTGGTGTATACGTCTCAACTAGAGACTTCACTTTCAAAAACAAGAAATATTTGATCTTCTGAAATACGCTTATTATATCTCTTCATGAGCGCTATGATCTGGAGATCGGGATGTGTTTTGTTAATTTGATTATAGAAGATGCTAGTGTGCAGAGTGCGAGTTATGAAAAAGAGAAAAAGATGAAATAGTGTTTCTTTGCCTTTCTCTTTTCTTTTTGTGATACGCGTATTGTGCGGGAGGATAAACGCACAACACAGAGTAAGAGAGCAGTGCAGATTTTGGTGTTTTGCTTTTTGTTTTATTACTCTACTTGAACAGAGTTATATATAGTTTGGATTGATGATATGTATTGCTCTTTCGACATGGTAAGAAAAATTAACATGCAACAAATGTTCGAGTTTTCGATTCGGTTTGGTTTCAGAGTGGTGGTGGGTGCAGCGGTATAAGAGATGTTAGTTTGTAAGTGGGGGCAAAAGAGCCCGACTACTTTTTGTTTTGATCTTTGCTTTAGTCGGTGATAATCTTGTGAGCCTTCTTTTTTTTAATGTTTCGATTTGTCTTTCGTTTATTGTGGGAATTGTATTTGTTAACGTATGTGATGCAATATAGAGAACTTTTGCGGCGATCTCCAAAACCATAACTACTAAATATAACATTCCCTCTTTCATAATCAAATCCAAATCAACTTATTACATTTCACCACTAAATCTCATCTAAAAATTTACTGCCCCCAAATAATCTCTATTTTAAATTACAAATAACCCACATAACTATCCTACCCCATTCAATTTCTATATTCAACTTTAAACTCTAAAAGACCTCTCCCCACTTAAATATTATTAACACCCACACTACTTTACTACAAAAAAATCTTTCTAATACACACCCCCTATTTCCCAAACACCAACCCCACCTCTCCCCCAAGTCTTTCCCACTATATACCCCCAATAACCTCCCCACCTACCCCAACAACTCTCAAACAAACAAATCCTAAACTTACCTAAATACTAAAAGTTTCGCCTCCGATAAACTCCTTGATCTGAATTAAACTCCAATCCTTCTCATACCTCCCCTCCATAATTTACCCTCCCCCACCAACCTCCTATAACCCATCCCCCCACAAAAATTACACCAACTATCACCTTTTATAACACACTATTACTTTATCCACGACCCCTCACCTACCCCCCACTTCCAAAAACCACACCCACACCTAACCTCCTCAAACTACCTTTACAAATACAAAAACCTACCCTTCAACCCTAACATCCCACCCCATACCTAATAACTCCCCCTCTAACCTCACCCAACACAAAAACTCCACTAATCAACACACACAATACCACCACACTAATAATGTAATATTCCTGTATATGTGTGTATCTGAACTAATCTAGCCCACTTCCTACCCCCTCTCAAAACATCTTCCCCTTACTAAACTCCCCACCCAAACCTAAAACTACTCTCTACAATCCACACTCCTACCCAAACCCCCAAACCCACCAACCTCTCCAATATCCCCAAACACAGTAAAAACCACCTCCTCCTAAATCAAACTTAAAAATCCCTTTATCCAATATAGAACTCTCATCCTAAAACTCCCTCAGAAAATCCCCCCCCCTATTAAAAAATACCCCTACAAATCTCTCTCCCCAATATACCTCATTTAGAACCTCTCACTTCTCTTCTCAAGTATTTATATAAATAAACACCCTTCCACCTCCATGATCACCACCTACCTCCTAAGATTCTCCCCCCCAACCCTCCACATACCTCAACCACCAACACACACATATCAACAAAAAAACAACCTTATAACACATAAAAACCCACACTAAACAACTAACAATTTCTAAACTCATACCCCACAGAACTAATACATACCAATACCTCTCGCACCCATCCATCCACTAATACCTTGTCAAACTAACACCATATGCACTGTGTCGCCCTGCCCTCTACTCCTACTCTACTATAACACACCAACTACCAACTATAATAACTAATGTGTTATACCCTCGACTACCACAACCTCAATATAAAACTACCTGCCCCTACTGACTCTAAACCCCAGATCCCCCCCTGTGTGTTCTGCCCATTAACCACACACACTTGCCGGTATCTAGAATATCCATTAGTCACAATACTGTGTGCTCTCCAATAAAGAGAATGAATAACAATCTTAGACCCAGATCACCAACACCCCACTATACTAATCACCCTGTCTGATCCTACCTAAATCCACCACACTAAAACCCCAATGTCGTTCGATACTCTACTATCATAATAACTAATACTACCTTATCCTACTTAAACTAATATAAATCTGTAGAGAGAAACTCACCAGCCTATCAGACCCTCTCTACCAGATCTCTCGTCTAATCCATGTGTTATCTGAGAGAATCGACCCTCTGCCAGATCATATCCATCACCATAGTGAGTCCCTAACAGTCCCTTTAACGCACACAATCACAACAGTCTCCTCACTGTAACGATCTTGCGTCCTCCTCCATCATTCGTAGTATCACTCCCTCTCAATATACACCACCTATACCAAGTTATCCATACTACCACACACCCACCCACGTACACCACAACAATATTAATCTAAGTGCCAGACATCCCATATTACTACTCTCTGTCAACCATGCTACTTGTGCCACACTATCCTACATCTCCCCCACCCTCTTGCATTGTGAACACCACAAGCCTCCATACCACACCAGTTACAAATCAGTACCTGTACCCCTGACAATGTACAGTTAACTCACTGTGCTATGATCTATCAAACCCTATGATCCTCTCACTTTAAGACCCCTAGTGCATCACCATCTCCACACGTATATACAATATACGTATCATCTCACACGCGTGACCTCCCTCTCCCTACCTCCCACCCTTCTCAACCTGCTATCTACATCTAGTTGTTCACACCTCCTCGCATACCCTAATTAAACTAGATACAATAAGTCAACGTGAAGAGTGCCTATTAACATGATCTACCTATCCAGATAATTTACACTCTGTGTAGACTCCACACACTACTACCCCCTACACATCCCTCCTCTGTCCTTCCCACATTCTACATAAGTGCTCCAATACTCAGCATCCATACCCGCTCTCTACATGCCCACATGCCTCCCCCGCCCCTACTGTACAACTCCTCATATAGTTAGAGTATGTTTGAAATCACTAATGATGAACCCTTTAAACCACACTATTACCTTTCATATGACTAAACCATCACCACCCCACACACATACATTGCCGTGTCTATCATCGTTAATGTGAGTCTCCATTCTCGCAACTGTGCCGCGTGTCTCCCATCCAGAGAGTAAAAAAACACCCTCTTCCAATCAAGTCGACACAAGAAGATCACTTATCACACTTCAGTAAATATCTAAGATGGCTCACTGTGAATACCTATCTCTAACTGTCTCTCAATACCCCACTCGGTACTCACCGGCCGAAGATGATAAAAAGAAGACTCACTCGTGTCTCTAAACTCCTAATGTGTGATGTAAGATATGTCATATTCTAAAGCCTGTGATGCCTCATATGAGTGATTAACTCATCTGTCTGTATCGTTATATCTCTAACCTATTACTCCTCTCCTCATACTCCCACTCAGTGCCGCACACTCAACCCTCGTCATTGCGCAACTATATCTTCACCCAAGAAACTCAGTATAATGCTCTCACAGTATCTCCTGTGTTATCACTCAATGTGCTGTATACTATATTCAAACGATGTCCTCCCTCCAATGCACAAATACAACCTCCCAGCTCCACATCAAATATCCTATTGATGATACTAACTGAAAACATTCCTCTACGAATGACCCACAGTCCCTCTAGTGTGCCAATCATTCTGGTACATTAGAACTTCTTCATGTGTGCAGGAATCTCCCTAGAATATGCGACCCATACATCCTCTAATCATGCCCGCCCACCTCGCCACAAAGTACGCCCCCTCTCTTACTGATACACACGTTATACTACGTGTGTGTCCTGCCTAATCGTAGTCACAGAGAGAACAGTATAAGAATATGTTAAATATCAAATATTATGTGCCTACATAAAGTCTGTGTACTTCCTCAAAAGCCACTAGTATTCAATGCTCCTCTCCCTAATTGTGCTTACTCCAAGTGAATTCTCCGCACGTCCATAGAAGTACCGATAAATTCCCATCCATGTTGATCCAAATCTCCAGCTCAACTCCATGTGTTGAAGTGCCTGATTTCCTCTGTACTACTCTCCAACCCTAGTATCGCGCTGAACAATCCCTTCCCATAAATATTTCTATTATAACAAGATAATATCATCGATAGAGCTCACATACTCTGAATACCTCAGTTCTCTCACATCCCACTACCACATGTTAATGATCGTATATCTACATCTGACTGAACTACTTCCAGCAGTGACAAAATCATCACACATAGAGGTTGCAATGTGTATTCTGTAGCTTTGTCCGATCCCGCACTCAGATCTTCGTAACGCACCATCTATATAATTGTATCGATCCTAATACTCCCCTCCCTTGTTGCAGTTTCTAATATACACCTCCCACTATAAGCTTAATACCCTCTACATCGCGCCGTACCTATATAATACACCATCTAACCCACACCAAGAATGTCATGATGATATACATCACTCTATCAATGTGATAAACTACACTACCTCTACTCCATACTGTCCCCCTATATCGTAGTCTATACAGCCTGCAGTCCACACCTTCTAGTGATAAGCCAGTACACCTACTAGCTCCATACTCGATAAACAAGATCGATAAATCTGATTGTGTGCACGTCTATATACCATCATACCCACAACCGACAGAACAGTTTATGTCATTATGTATCTATGACTCTTCCAATACAAGTATTACAATCCAATCGCACTCACACGCTCTCATAGTCCAAACTATTTGATTAATATTTACTGTGTAACACCCATACTCTCATATCAGAACTTTTGTACTAATGTACTGACAGACCCCCCTCTACATACTACTCCACCTCCTTATCAACCCATTGTAAACCTACAAAGACGTTAGTCAAGAATCCATCGTCCTACACTATTAACTCCCGTAGCATCGAGATCCCGAAAGTTCGTGCAGTACCCGTCTAGTGTCGCTAATCGCAACTGCTACTACATCAGACAATTAGTCACTATTGCTTCCGTAGAGAGATCCCATATCTCCCTCTGTGACAGCTAATGTTCCACACTCATATAACTTCTCTCCGGTTATCAGTCACGATCAACAAGACGTAAGACTCCTATTCATTAGTACACTCATTTTCAGACAACCCCCCGTATGTAGTGTCTAATATCTATGTGTGTCTATGAATTTCAAGTTTGTGTCTACGCAACTAACATGACAAGATTCTGTCCCTTGTCTACGTCAGTCTATAGTTGAACTAGCGCTCACATCTGCATATACAACCGCGCGCAATTCGACTCCTCGGTTCCCATGTGTGCTGCGCCTGTATCATGTGATCCTAGTTGTTGATGTATAGACCATCATGTGCTCCCACGACTCTGCACATGAGTCTCTCTAAGAATGACATATAGTGTGTATCTCCGCACTCTCATCTTGTGTCACCTAATGATACACTACGTATATGACGTCCTCAAACTACCACACACTTCTATATGAATCACAATCCTCTCTTTAATCCTTATATCTTCTACTCTGTCGTCCCAACCCCCTGTCACTCCCAACCTCACCACCCCCCCCCAAACATAAATTACTGTCCCTCTAAAACCTAATCTCCACCCTCTCTCGTTGAGTACAGATGTGTCATCTCTCCACTATACAACCCGTCACCAAATTTTACTAGCTACCCCCCCCGTGTCACCACCTGAATGACCTATTCAGATAGCTCTCCTTACTACTAGTCACCCTATGATACTAGTCTATCACCATCTTCTAATCTTGTTTCAACTTGAGAGTCCAAAAATACATACTCACTGGTTGTGTCACTATATGTCAACACATGAGTGTCCAATTCCATATCTAGATACATACATCCACTCATACCCTCGTCTCCACTCATTATCACCCTCATTCAGTACCTGACCCACGATATGATCTTTGAGTAACATAACATATCCACCACTGACACTAGAGACCGAACCATCCCCCCACTGACAGTTTACATAAGTGTCCCCCTCTCGCTTTGATTAGTAAATGTTCTCTAATAATGACCCCAATCACCGTGTCTATGTCAATTAAACTGTCCATTTTGTAGATATATCGTCTCCAATGATTGCTCTCTTCCACCAACTCCTCAATTCCTTCCCCTCCATGTTCACCCACGCATAGTCATAAACCACCTTATCCCCCTCCTAGACACTCCATCCCCAATACCTGTGACACCTCTGTAACCAACTCACTGTAACGCTTGTCATGAATATATACACGTCACTCATTGTAAGTGCATGTGTGTCCTAGGACTATATATCTTGAGATAGATCCTCCCTTACTAACAATTCGGTATGTCATGTCACGTGTGAATCCACCTCTACACAGTTGACACACCCTAGTAAGTCACTATCGTGTTACCTCGTCTGATCATCTCCACACCGCCGTCCTCTCTTCTAATAGTGATCACTATCCACCACCTCTCACCATGAATATGTGTATATGTCGCCTAACCCCACTCTCCCATCCCCACACCCTCCATTTCTTACAAACCTCCCCCATGTTGAATCAATATTACACTCATCTTCTTAATTATCCCACCATGTAGACCGCCTCTTCGTACTACCCTCCCTCCACCCACTGACCTTCACGCATGAATATATACCTGTGTGCGTTCAACCACTTAACATCTTCATAACACTCGCTGCATACACATAATACTCCCACACCCTCTGACAGACTGTATATTGCATTAACTATGTATGAACATGCAACACTTACCATTATCCCTCAACCTGTTCCCTGTCGTTACCTCCCCATACCTAGATTCCTACCTGAATGACCCCCGCTCTACACACACACACCCTTGTATGTATAACATCATAATGATCAGAGCTAACTCCACCGTCCATCCCTGACAATTGTGTTGTGTGTACAGAATCCATCTTACTAAAATACATTCATGACCTGTGTTATTCTCTTATATCCTCTCAGTTATGATACACTGAGAGACTGTGTCCAACACTCTACCTCTTATCAAAATAATCCACTACCTACACATAATCTACCTACATCATACATGCTTGAGATCTACAACCTCGTGAGAAATAAGACACCTCAGCTACTAATACCAACTCAATGTATCTATATGAAATAATACACTCACTAATCGTGACTCTCTCACCACCAGAACAATTTACCCCCACATCTAACCTATCTAACAACTTCAATATGTCAATGTGTGTTCCTGTGTGTGTGTGTTACAACGTATAACGCTCACCTCCTCAATACCACTGCCACCTCTGGTGTGTCCGCTCCTCACCGTCCAGACAATCCATTACTGTATGTACTCATACCTCAATCTACCTCAACCCCACTTGTACTCTATTAATGAAAGTGCACACTACACCACCGCTGTTCCCATATAAATATCGTGTACATAAACTTTTCCTACATCTAGGTACTAAACACATTCCCAGAGTTCCTATAGTCTAGATGTTATCACTGTTCACATTTCTGTCCCCAACCACCCCCATTGTCACCTTGACCCATATCATATACGTGTCAATGTGACATTATAGATATATCAATAAATCCTAGTCACTGAGATGCTCACCCATCTAAGTCAGACTATGTGTCCTCCTCTCAGCTCCTGCTCCCCGATAATAGTCTCCATCTAACATGATGCCCATCCTATCGTCCCACATCACTCGACCAATGTATCTCTCATGTAATACAGCAATAGTGTCAGCACAACACTCGCGCTAAAGTGTCGCCCAGATCTGTCTAACAAAGATACTTCCACTCACATCATACAAAATCAAGTGTATAAAAGATGTTCGAATTCTGTCCCTCTATAAAAATGCACTTTTGTACTAAAATATCACCTGACTTCGATATATGACATATATTCTCTAAGCTAGCGTTACGCATATAAGCCTGAATACTCGACAAATGACCACCCCATTAAGTTCACTAAATACCTCGCAACTTATCACACCCACAAGAGAAATAAATCCAAACACACTCATACTGTGTCACCAGTAAGATCTGCACTCTTTCGTCACATATTTAACATTCTGTACATCATACTCACCCGTTTAACCCTCTAACCTTTGTCTCTCCATCCTTAGACAAGATAACCAATGACTAACTTCAACGTCTCCTACCCCTACAACATATCCAGACAATACCGTTACGCGCACCTCTAACACTGCACCCCGGCCACATGTGACACCAGATATGACTGTCATGACCTCATACATCTCTATACCCCCACTCAAATATTCGTCTCAATAACACGCCAGCTAACTCAACCATACATAGTCCTATAACACCTCTACCAATCTAGATACATTGTGAAAAAACCTCTCCCCTACTCGCTCTGTTGTATCACTGCTAGAGATCCCTCAATTCCATAGTCTCCCCACCCCACTAAAGTATATGTTCATCTCCTCACGCTGTCTCCTGTCACCTCGCTCTTGTCAATCCATGTGCCCACCATTATACTCTCGCTCCTGTCCCACACTCCCTGTGTGCCCATATAATATCCTGTGCAAACACGATCAAAGTCATAAAACTCAAAAGGTGCATATAGTACTATCGCCCACTAAGTCTCTCACAACCCGTGTCATCTGCTCATAGACGATGCACTCTTTCTCCATGTCTCACTATCCAAAGTCGCCCTGTCAACACCCTAAGTTCATCTCTCATATGGTCACTACTCACGCGCTCTATCCATTAGTCATAAGACCCTCCGTCTCCTACCTCCAGGTGTAAAATATTCTGTTATCTCTACGAGTTCGTACATCTATCCGACTACAAGTGATCTCCTCGACTCACTCGTCCACTAAGTACATAACCAAATAGCTCCACACGTAACATTGTTATGTGTAATTAACAAAGCACAGAAATGCACATAGTCTTCTCCCTGTGTCACACCACCCGTGATACCTTCTGACTATATACTCCAACTACGAGACTCCTCTATATCCCTACCATCTAACGCTCGCACCACCAGTTACAATTCTATGATCAATGTCCTCTGTACCAAGTGCTTCTCACACGTGTGTTTAACATCCACAAGATACCATCCCTCGTCATAGTCTCTACACGTGCAGGTATGGTCACATATCCGTATACATCTTAAGTACACCCGTGTGACCTCCCCGTGAACTCATTCTGTGAATTCTCCTCTCCCTAGCAAACCCTCCTATAACCTAGTTATCCCCCCACGTCACCAAGTCCCAGATCCGTGTGTCTCCGTAACCGATCCCCCATAAGTAAGCGTGTGTGTACTCTAAATACTCCAGTGTCCTATGTTGTCTATAGTACCTTAAGACACGTCAGCTTCACCATTCCCTCTAGTCTCCGTCCCCATCCACCTCTCCTCTAACCCTCCCTCATCCTCACCTACAACATGTGACCTCGCTACAATACCATTATATAATTATCCCCAGTAGATCCACTCATCTGTTAGTATCAACTAAGCAACGAAGATGCCTATACAAAACCCACAATCAAAACTTCAATCACACCCAACATCCTACTTAAACCAAGATATCATCGTTACCTCATACACATCTGAAAAATGACCACTCTACTATCACCCTACTCACCAACATTACCGTACTTAATCATTCTCAATCAATCCCAGTGTGTGCATTCATGACATAATACCGATGCATACACCAAACTCCGTTCCCAGTAGCACTATCCTATACTGCACACACGATATAACAGCACTACGCCAAGTGTTCATGTGTACTACCAATGAAGCAGAAACACAGTTATTTCTACATCTCATCCACTGTCCTGATACAACCTCCACTACGATCGAGACTTGTATCATCCCAAATTCATTGTGATCAATCACGTCTCCTGCATTCAGTTTAGACACCTATCAAATTCCCCACACCGCACGACTATTAACTTATCTCACTCCCTCATGTGTAGACTAAATGACTTAAACCAGATCTAACTGATAATGTTGACTAGACCTCTCTATCCCTCCCTATGATGACAGATGTCGTGTAGTACTCGAATTCTCTCATGTATCACAGTGTAATTTACTCCCACATTTGTATACGTACTACTGCATGTCGCGAGTCGAGATACTCTACAGGCACACCACTACGAATCAAGCCCGTCGTTGAGTGTAGTGCACCACGAACACAACTCATATGATGAACTTACTCTCGCCTGCCACCCCAATGTATTCACACTTCACATAGTCTAGATAGTCTAGCATGTATACTGCCTCCAACATACAATGTTGTGAGACTTCTTACCGAGTTGATCGTAGCCCTCTCAATGTAGACGCACGCGAGTTCTCTAATTCCTCATACAGACTATTGTAGTCCTACCATACTGAGTATATTCTGTCAGCTCCCCTTGTCCCATGAGATTGGAGAGTGTGTGTGTGTGTGTGTGGTAATATCCCCCCCTCTCTAAACCACCTGATCTGTTCGTACCAAACTAGTATTTCAACGAATATGGTCCTGGTAATGTTGACGTATGAACGCAGAATGACGTCCCTAACACAGACTCTCTCTTGTGTGTTACCCAGTATCAGAATATATCTATGCCATATTGTGACGAGGAGTTTAGTCAATGCTCTGAAGACAATCTATAACGCTCTCACTGCCAACAATGTAGACTCTTCAATATAGTGACATGCTATAACTGTATGACACGAATATCACGATCCCTGCTATTAGATGGTTCAAGATCGGACCTAGTTAGACAAGGTTCGCCGAATATGCTTCCATAGTCACTCCCTTGTGATCTACGTAGTTAAGAGAAACCTATGAAACTGTCATCTTCGAGCTAAACCTCTGAAGTTAAAAAGAAAATTGGCTTCAGCAGTGTGAGTGAAGTTGGATGTACCTATTGGTGATAAGAAGAGTTCGTTGAGCTATGATATGTCGCACACCAGAAGAGGACCACTGCATATATGGTTACGCAGCGAGAAGTCGTGTAGGATAGACGAAGTAAAGATATGAGAGCTCGAATGTTATCCGCAACTATATCTGATTTCACCTCCTATTGAGGCTATCACTTGTCATGATCTGTCTCTGTGCACGATACAGCGGCAAGATACCGTGTATATATACTGTTGTCAGGAACTGACTATATGTCCTCTCTCTGTATATAATGGTGGAACAGACCCTATATAAGATTCGTTCTCAATACTTTGATGAGTAGGACTAATACTGAGTAAGCTCACGAAATCAAAATAGTTACACACTCAAACTATAAAATAGTGATAGAGTAAATCTTTTCGCACTTGTACGACTGGGCATGCTCAACTTGTATACTGTTTAGTATGTAGCAACTCACTCTCACTCTGTTTTAGCTGTTAGCGACTTGATTCGATTTTACTAGGAACCCTAGCTTTATTCCACAGGACACGTGCATAACATTCTATTAGTTACTTGTATACGAAATGTTCGTAAGTTGTCTAATGGTTCAATAAAACAGTACTCTCTAGTAACGATCATAGAGAGTCTCCCAAAGAATAGAATACTTCGCCACATAATTATATCAAGCTGTTCTCTAGTGAGAATATCCTATGTGGCTCTAATACAGCAGGATAGAATTGCATTTAAGAACTAAAAATGTCAATCTCAAGAAGATCACTATATATTTACTACCCAAGAAGAGAAGATTGTTTTTGTAGGCTATTGTTCGTCTTCTTTGTCGATTTTGATACGCGAACAGTCTCTACTGACACTCAATTGTAGAAGATTGATACAGACCATACTCAGTCTCTGAATACTCATTAGTGCTGTTATCTATATGAAATTAAATCAGTGAAAACATACACGACCATAGGCTAAGCTCCCTCTTGTGTGTCTGTGCCTTCTTTTCTTTGCGCTCCTATAACAGACCGCTCAACAGAGCAGACCAGTATATCGATGTACCTGTCAATATATCACGAGATATCTTCTTCTCTATATAGAGTGATGTAATCCGTTGGAGATCTAATTCTGACTTAAGGTCGAATCCATCTGTGTCTATCTGGTCGTGTCTCTCTGTCTGTATAATGTATGTCCTCCATCACCGTTGGTACTCAACTCCAAAACTCTCGCCCTTCTCTCTCTACTGTCAACTCTCAGTGTGGTCGCTATATATCTGTGTCTTAAGTTGACTCTCTAGTGTCAAGCTGTAGTGGTCTCTCTGATATACACAATCGAGTAATGTTAATACCGTATTTCATTTTGTACTCATTTTGTTTCTGTGATCTCTTTGTTTTGATGTCTTCTACAGTAGAGTCTCTTGAACATTGTACTCTCTCTCTCTCTCAGAAGATCACGCTAAATCAGAAAATTTTATAGGAAAGATTGTTAAAGTGTACTAATCAAAACTGCGAGAGTGTGCAAAACGCGTGTATTAGCAAGAACTTGTGGTTAAGGTCGCTTTCTCGGTTGCGAGTGATATGAGATAACACAGTCTCTGAAAGTAAGCGACGGCGACCATTCCGCCGAGATGTCTAATAGAAGCCCGTGGTAAGAGCCCTCGTAAGTAGCCCATTAAATCTTATTTCTCATAATCATTCATAATCTAAAGGTCGGATAAACTTCACTAAGTGAGTACAACGTGGTATGAAGCTGTTATGCCTGTGTTTGATTGCCACTGTACTGTGTCAGCCTCTATATCAATATATCCATCATGGTAAACAGAAAAACGCACCCGGTTGTGCGCTGCTCCCTGCGTCTGTACGCCTTCAGCAAGAAGATGTGTAGTGTGTATAGATGTATGAGTGTGTGCAGTCTGGTGTAGTGGATATGCCCGCTCTACAGAAATGTTGTTTTGTGGTTGCCCTCGTGTACCATATATCTTATCTTACTGTTAGATCCCGAAGTGATTGTCTTCTCGAGTACTATATTATTAAGAGATAGTAAACACTTGTTGCATATTAAGGACGTTTGCTCTTTGTTATTTTTGCTAGGGGATAGATGACTCTAGAGTCTCTGAGTTGGTGGGCGAACCCACAGAAAGTACGTGAATGTTTGACATATTCTGTAGAAGTGAGCAAAGCGTGTTCGTCGCGTAAGAGTATTGGTGTAATGTGCCTTTGATCAATGAACCCAGCATTGATTAGTTTTGGATAGGTTTGATGATTAAATGATCTTCTCCTGTTGTTTTATAGAGTTTTTAGGAGATTGGTGTTAGGTCACAATGAATCTGAATCAATCATATTCATCATGTAAGCATTAGAGAGATTTGAGGGCAAGTAAAGGGAAATTCAAACTGTCATGTTGTGCTGTCGGATAGAGTGGATTAATTGTGTGAGAACGGTGGAAATTTTACCTCTTGTCAGGGTCTCGCATGTAATCATCAGATAGCTGTTCGTGTGTTGCTAGTAGGAGTCATGATCGCATTATTGTGTGTGAGATGCAATGTGTGGGAGGAGATGGGTAGATGTGTACGCTCCTGAGATCTTGTATGTGTGTCCATTCCACTTTGATCTCTATGAATAAGATCCCAATCGTAGACTTGTGTGGGTGTTGTAGATAGTGATGTCTGACTTACTGTAAGATGCATTAATGATGATCTCGCATTTGCAGAAAGCCTAGTGAGATTATTGATCATAGAGAAGACATAAAAGTAGACTATGTCTAATGTAGAACATCTTATGAAATGATAGATGGTGATGATGACTCTCCAGCTTAGAATATTTGCGACTAATGCTTTTGTTGCACTCTGGAAAGAACATGACTTGCGACTATATAATCAGCTGCGAGAGGGTTCGATGTGTTTTGGGCGTTCCCTCCTTGGTCCAAGTGGTCTTCCATTCACGTACATCTCCCATCTTCTCATTTGATCTCGATAATTCAATCGAACTTCAATCTCTTCTTCAAACAACTTAAGAAACTCAACTTCATCATTTGTGAGTTCTTTTTGCACATAGCCATACTTGACATCATTATAATAACTCTTTTTGTACTTAAGCGTCTTCTAGTGTTGCATCATAACAATTATGTATCTTCTGAATGGTATCCATAACCCTTCTTCTCTTTCTTACTATTAGTGTAAATGATTCCATGTACGGGCTCATAGACAATAGAAAATACATTATATTCTTCAATTCCTGGGAATGTAATTATTGGTGCAGTGAGATTAATCTTCTGTTGATAGCTTTCGATTTCAAGTTGAAAATCATACACTCTTTCCCATATCACTAAACTCCTGATGAACACTGATAGAGACCATAGCAATCCTATATTAGCATAATCAGGTACCTTGTTATTCATGATCAGCAGATACATGTATTCAATGTCATTCTTATTGATGTTCTTGTAGTCTGGCTCGGTTATTGACACTATGTAATCATTAGCTCTTCTTGCCACAATCTCTGTGATAAACTTATGTTCATGACCCAATTTCCAGTATGTCTTGATGACTTGAACGATCTTAGAGTTTGAATAGATCTCTTCCTTCGGTTATGCCAGGTTACCCTTTTTTTTTTTTTTTTTGTGTCCTTATGTAGAAGATATTCGCAGAGGATTCTTTAGTTTCACACCATATCTTGCATAAGGATTAAACTTCTTTATACACTTATTAACCTATCTGGAAGTCTGTTCTTCAATATCATCATCATTGAAGACAATTGCTGGAAATTTATGAAGTGACAAAACGATCTTCTCAGGACCTGAATTTCATTTCTTCAAGTACAAAAGGTCTTAATTGATCACAGATAGTGCTGGAGCTTTAGGATCTCTTTGACAGCTTTGAACTAATGGTGTGATCTTTCGTGGATGCGGAGAGACAAGAGTTTCCTTTCTGCTTTCCTAAACAATGTCACTTTGCAAGAAATTCTTCATCTGATCAATGTGATACTGATGTTCATCTCCTGAAGTACATCTTTGTCTTAGCATCTCATCCGCCATCTTCTTCAACTTAGCTTCATCAATTGTCAAAGATATCTCTTCTATGATGTCTTGTGTTACTTGCTTAGTTGGAATCTCATCATTATCAGAAGCATAAGAATCAGTCTAGAAATCAAATTCATCATCTTGTTCTTGATTACCTGAAGTAGAAGACTGTCCTCTACATTAAACTTGTTTAATTTCCGGACGATGACTCTCCAGATACATATGCTTCATACTCTAATGTCTTCTGCCTTTTTGCACTATTCTCCCCCTCAGGATGAGCATCATCATGGGATGTCCTGATCTCTTGTTACGAACTAACAGAATATCTACAAGCAGTTTGTTTTGTACATGAATCTTCTCAAACCCTCATCTGGAGAGCCAACAGATTGCGATGTTTGTTGTTGTAACAGGGGATCAGGCCTTTTCATAGCAAGGTAAATTGAATGTTGTTGTTCTGAACAGAGGTTGATTAAACTTCTGTGCCGGAAGTACGATGATCATGACGAATATGACCGACATATAACTGCATATAGTTGCATCAACTAAGATAGGTATAGGCATTGTCAATTGCTTTTCTGAAATGTGATGATATTGTGCCTGCATACGCCATGTTTTTGCAATGTTAGCTTTAGATAATTAATCTTTCCGGTCTCTTGTTTAGTCGTTTCCTTTCCAGAATTAACCCCTTCCGCAAGATACACAGGAACTTTGATCTCGAACTTGGCAGGGAACTTCCTTCTATAACTTTCTCCGTTACTTTCTCTTTCACCAACGAGCGGGTAGCGTTGCCATCATGACATCATAAAGATTATCAAGCAAGTTGATACTTGATGTCCGTGGCTATGGACCTTTTATTGAGATTGTGCAAAATATGTAACCATAATATTCCCTGTAATTCATGAAAGAAACTCTTGTATCTTTTGAATCGATTTGGTTTTGCATTGATCAATGATTGAGGACGATTGGTTTTTGTTAACTTTAGTTCAGATGAACCTGATGATGGTGTATGATGAGTAACCGTCAATTCCTAAAGTTTCTCAGTATCCAAAGATACGAGAGTAGAGAGATTCCTAGGTGATCTAGTTGGCGAAGGAATTGGTGAAATCCTAGTTGTCCTCTACATTTTCCTTTCACCCTTCTCCTTTAATTCAAACACTTATCACGTTATTTCATCTTCTAATCCCTCCAAACAGTATAGGTGGAACAATATTGGTAACATCTACCATTGGAGTATCTTTATCTGGTTCCACCTACGTGTCCTTTGAGGTCTCTTCTCTTTTTCCTGAACAGAATCTCCACCTAGGGCTTTCTTATCACTCCTGGGCTCACCTAACTAGTTGTTCGGGAATATAATGTGTCCATATGACCCTAGGAAGGTTAAACTATCATCAACATTCCCAGGTTTCTTCAACAAGGGCTTATTAATCTCCTTCAGCTGCCAAGTGCTGGTTGTACCAGTGCCAAATTTTTTATCTTGCTTCTTATTCTTCATGGCTCTTTGTGCTCAGCAAAGACTTACTTGAATCATTGTCTTGTAAAATCATCTCAGATCAGCTTTTTCTGCTGATGGAACTGGAAACAAAGTGGTGCTGAGTGTGCAAATATGCGACATTGAATCGGGGTTATCATCGAACTAATGGATCATAGTTGATCGTTTTGGAACCACTGGACGCTTAGCTGTCTTGTAGCTCAGGGTTAGGGTGCCTAAGGGAGTAGAGTGTCTATGTGTTACCTGGTGTAGAATGCACGGCTGTGACCTGAGTTAGAGGAACAATCTAGCGCAAACACCTCTGCATACATCTTATAATGCTCAATAAGCTCTTCTATATCTGTGATCAATCCATGCTGTATCCGCATCCCAAACCTTGTTCTCTTGTTTCTTCCTGACTCTTGAAGATATTCTTCATAATATCATCATCTTGAAGGATTGTGCTAAGCACTCTCGAGTACATCTTGAACTCTCGTCAGGAAAGATTGTATCATATAATGACTGATGATGATCTTCGTAATCGTGGGTATGGGATCGATCCTAGTGGCAGGACGTGATGAAGCATATAGTAATGCCTTCCCACACTTAACTCCCACATAATCCACATGAATGTTATTGAACAAAGCAAGTATACATTTGCATTTCTGCAACAGTGGTTGGTTCCATCCCATAACTCGCCTCTCTCCCTCCTGTAGTCAAGCACTTAATATAGAATATCTTGGCATAACTTCTGCCAAGGCTGTAGAAGACCAGATATCTTAAAATTAGAAACAGTCTTGAGTTCCATTGTAAATCTTCACCAAACACTTGTTTGTTAATAGAAGCATATCAGAGAATGATGGTGCCATCGGTGAGGCACAAACGAGAAAGCATGATTGTTTATCCACTTTGATCTGTGGATGAGGAAAGATTGTTGAAGGCCACCAGAGTAAGTGTCAAGCTTCTTTGTCTCTATCTCCAACAAGACTGTGTGTTCGATGCTTTGATACCAGTCTCTTTTTAAGTTGCCAGAACTGTGCCATATATAATCCAAGGTACATTTGCTGAAGCTTTCGCATTGCTGAATCGGCAAGTAACGGATGATTCTTAATAATATTCATCAGAATCTTGCTCTCTGATGGACATTGCACATGTTCCAACTCAACCTTCTTGTTTGCATCCATAAGGTCATATCGCTTGTTTGGAGGACACAGTTCATCTGGATGAACATCAGCTGCATGTTGTTGTTGTGCCATGATGATAACTGAATGAATACAATTGAGGTGTTAGGAAACAAATAATTCTTTTGACATTTTTGTCTTTTTCCTCTCTGTCTGTTTTTATATGTTCTGGCAATTCTTTTTGAACATATTTTTGATCAGTTTTTTTTCTCATGTGCTCGTTCTTGCTTTTTCTAGCACATGCCATACGCTTTATTCGAATTATTCTTTTTATTTACCATTTTTGTGTGTTCTGGCATTTCTTTTTCGAACACACTTTTGATTTGCTTTTTCGCGTATGGATTTAGCTCTCTCTTTCTGTTTTTAGAATATCCTCACCAGAAATTCTTTGTGACATGATACTCTCTCAAGAAGGATGAAGATTTCTCTTTTGATTTGAATCAAGACACAGTTATGAAAAATTCAAGAGAAATCCTTCAACTTCTTAAAATTGTTTTAAGAAAGAGTATCATTTTGACACAATAACAGATTTTGAGAACTTTTTCAAAAATCATGTGACAAAACTTTTCATGATGTTGATAATATTGAATAATGTAATCACAAACCCACAACTGAATGGACACTAAGTCACTCACTCCTCATTCTGTTCATTGCAGAAAACGGCCGTAGCCGGACATGACTTAGTCCACTTAAACAATTGAGATTTGAAATTAACATATTTATAAAAACTTTGATTCTTTCACATTTGATTATGAAGCCTAAACCATGAATACAAACACATCTAATTCAATAATTGAATGGACACTAAGTCACTCACTCCTCATTCTGTTCAATGCAGAAAACGGTCAAAACCGGACATGACTTAGTCCACTTAAACAATTACGAATAGACATATATGATCCATAGCATAGAATTCATGAAAACTTGTTTCTTTGCCAAAATTATTTGTTAGATT
This sequence comes from Tanacetum coccineum, assembly GCA_026074375.1. Lineage (NCBI taxonomy): Eukaryota > Viridiplantae > Streptophyta > Magnoliopsida > Asterales > Asteraceae > Tanacetum > Tanacetum coccineum. Next base: position 31,851 of record BQNB010068794.1, read on the forward strand.
TTCAGCACACTAGAAACTGATCGTTTTACTTGTCACAGACATTCACACAATAAGCATTACAATCATGATGCAACAACATTATTACATATACAAAACACTTTCACAAAACCACAAACAATTAAACTGATTTTCACCATTAACCTTTACTGAGTTTTGACTTTTGTTGACTACCGAGTTTGACCAGTTGACCTTACCGATTTTGACAATTAGACTTTTTACTGAGTTTCAAAAATAATGACTTTTGTTACCATAAACTCAATATCATCTAAGTGTTTAAATCATTGACAGATTATAACCTGTGCACAAAGAACTAAACTCGGTAAAATAACAGATTCGGTAATGTACTACCGAGTTTAATCAAAACTCAATCCTAACCATTCTATGATCATTTTATGGCCTTAAGTCACTTTTTACACTAAATCTAAGCCTAAGATTATGCGCACAATATCATAAGCTACAAAACATTATGATAACACAAACTCGGTAAACCTCATCTTTACCGAGTTCAAACTCGGTAATCCTAAATTACTCAAAAACACCTAAGACATATATATCTACTTACGTTTGAGTAAGAAGTGAAATTACAATCGTTGTAATGAACTTAGATAGCGTAAAACAGATTTCTACTCAAACTCAGTAAAAGGATTCGGTAAAAAAGAAAAGTAAAAAATGAAATTAAAATCCTTTATATAGCCACCGAAAATAGTTTGGAAAATTGACATTTTCAGTCCCTATACTTAACTTTTACCGAAAACTGTTGAAAAATTGTCACACAGTCCCTGTACTTATTATTTATCGAAAAATTTACACATTCAGTCCTTGTACTTTAGCATTTCCAATTTTTGTTTGTGAATTTACACAAACTCCCCCTTAAACAATGAATCTTTTTAAACACTCCCCCATGAAAATATAACATTTCCAAATTTAGTCATCATGAGAGTTTATTATCAAAAAGATGTTTGTGAATGAAAATTATAAGAACTCCCCCTTGGATCATGATTCCGTATTTTGCAATGTAAAAGGTTTTAATAAGAAACTTGGAATCATGAAACAAAAGATTGTAGTAAAATTTATTTTTTTTAATACGAAATTTTTTTTTATTTTTTCTTTTGTTTTTGAAATATTTAGGTACATGATTGTGATGTATGATCTTTTCACGAATATAACTTTGTCAGACTTTCCAACTGAGTTGGAGTCATACATCTCATACCAATGCGATGAACTAGATACTCAAATCGTTCTTTTGGAAGCGCCTTAGTAAATAGATACGCTAGTTGATATTCTATTCCGACAAAGTAAATTTCCACAGTACCCCTCTTAACGTGTTCTTTAATAAAATGATACCGGATGTCAATGTGCTTTGTCTTAGAATGTTGGACTGGATTGCATGAAATAGCAATGGCACTCTTACAATACATCAAAATCCAATTGTATTTAAATCCATAGTCAAGTAGTTAAGTACGCATCCATATCACTTGAGCACAGCACGCAGACAATGAAACATATTCAGCTTCTGCAATAGACATCGCAGTACTATCTTGTTTCTTTGAACTCCAACTCACGAGCTTTCCACCTAAAAATTGCAATCCTCTTGATGTGCTTTTACAATCATCTTTACAACCTGCATGGTTCGCATCTGAATAGGCAATTAGTTCAAAACCAGAATCCTTCGGATACCATAGTGCACATACAAAAGTAGCAAAGGTTATGTCTGGTCGACTGGCTGTTAGATACATAAGCCCTCCTATCATACGGCGATAAGTCGTTTGATTAGTAGGAGTGCCTTGTAAATCACCATCTAGTCTCTCTGTTGCCATAGGTGTGCTCATGGAGACACATTCATCTAGACCATGTTTCTTTAACAACTCTATTGC
>BQNB010068795.1:0-33723 GCA_026074375.1 Tanacetum coccineum
TTATACTACCTGTATTGAACAGTTCTGGACATCTGCTAAGGCTAAGACAGTTAATGGGGAGCGTCAGATACAAGCCCTAGTAGACAAAAATAAGGTAATCATTACTGAGACGAGTATAAGGAGTGATCTTAAGTTGATAAAGATGCTTTAGGATATTGATAGAGAAGACTTGGAGACCCTCTGGAAGTTGGTTAAAGCTAAACATGGGAATACAAGGCCAGAGGAGGATTATGAAAGAGTGTTATGGGGATATTTAAAAGTAATGTTTGAACCTGACATTAAAAGTGATGTATGGAGAAATCTACAAGGGTACAAAGTAACTATTTAAAACCTGTTTGATAACTGTGGAGCGTACTTTGTAAGATTTAAAAATCTACATATCTTTATGTTAGTTGAGAAAAGATATCCCCTTACACCAATAACAATCTCAAACATGCTAAACAAAAAGTTTCAAGCTGACCATTGGAATGAGATGTGTTATCAACTACTCAAGCTCATGACAAAGTAGGAAAAGAGTCAATGAAGTGTTTGAATGCATCCTCCTGGTGATGGTGAAGACTTTTAATGAAAATTAAAGATTCAGATGATGAACATCAAGTTTAGGGGAGGAGTGTTGGGATTAAAAGACTTCAAGATGATTCTTAGAGTTACTATTGCTCATGTATATATTAGTGCTATCAAGTATAACTTAGTACTGTTGGAGATACTAATGAAAATTATGCTAAGTAGTTAATACTGGTAGTATAAAAGTTACTACTACTGGTTACTACTGTTAGTATAATTAGTACTGTTAGTATAAAGTTACTGCTACTAGTAGAAGTTAAGACTGCTCAAAGATGAAGACTAAAAATATACTAAGTAGTTACTACTGCTAGTATAAAAGTTAGTACTGCTAGTGTATGTTAGTACTGCTAGAGTAAACTTCTAAGTAGTTAATGCTGCTTGTGCTCAGTTACAACTACTGAGTGATTACAACTGCTGAAAGGTTTATGCGGACAGAGATGAGATCAAAAGCTTATCAGAGAAGAGATAAAGATTGATTGGAGAACAAGAATACTTACGAAGATAAGTATTAGTAATTTATTTGTTTAGAGATTACGTTTGTTTATAGAAAAGACAATGATAAGATTAGGAAAGTCTTGTAAGCCTTGAGGCGATTCTTTTTGAGTGTATAAAGAGGTTCCTAGGCATAATGTTTAGATATACTATCTTTGATTCGTTAGCTTTAGGTTTTTGTAAACCCTAACCACTATTAAGAGTTGTTTCGTTTCCATATTGAGGGCTTGAAAGTTTTGGTAATCTGTCTTGTTTATTAATTTTGTGTTACTGTTTTTATAATAATTCTATTTAGTATGACTAGATTTTGCATAGTCGTTGATATTCATAATCAAAGTTTCTACCATAGTTGTCTTGAATTTATTCTATACAACTAAGCTTTAACAAGCTAAGCAAGATCTATTTAAGTGGGATCAACAATATTAATTTCACACGCACTTAGAAACTTAGAGAGAGAAAGCTAAAGAGAGAGTGGAAGGGAGAACACATCAAAAACACACAATATAGTGAGAAATTGCATTCAATCAACACCTTCTCCATGTGTGGAGAGGGTTTATATAGTTACCAGACATGGGCCGAATCGGGCTTTCCTTAGACTTTCTATAAGCCGGCCCGGTTAGCTTACTAATTATTACATAATATTGTCTAACTATTACAAAGGCTCGTGAGATCGATAATGGTTGTCACTTCACTAAAAACTGAATTCCTAACAATCTCCCCCTAAGGGACGATCGTTGAGATCTCATAAATGATCAACGCTTTCTATGTTCCTAACAATCTCCCCCTAAGGGGTGATCATAGAGATCTCTCCTTGTGACCTTGATCATTAATCGTTGAAGTTCTTGTCTTGATCTTTAGTCCTTTTTGTATAATAGTTGATATTTTGTCTTGCTTCTTTGCGTAGTGATCATTGACTTTAGGCTTGAGCTTGTTCATTTATCTCGACTTGTATGTGAATATGTGATCTTGAGCACCTTGAGATCATCAACCAAGCATAATCACTTTTTGCCATCTTGTAAAATTTGCCATCTTGTGAACTCGTGACTTTTGGACCGACATGCTCATACCTTTCTTGATTTGATAGCTTAAAAGCTTTAATGATGCATCTTTCTTGAAGTTCTTTAACTTTAACACTTCGTCACTTTAAGAAAAACGTTCGGTTATCAGAGTGACGGAAACTTCTTTGAAATTCTTTGACTTTAATGCTTCGTCACTTCAAGAAAGACGTGATCGGGTATGAGCATGTGGCTATGAATCATGACTCGTCAGGGATCAGCTGCACCAATCGTCGGGAGTACCTGCAGGTTAAGGTTAGTGATAATCAACAGATATGGACGAGAGTGTCTTTGTCACTTCATCGAATATGGTTGCAATAACCACGGTTCCTCGTTGATCAGTATAAATACTGCTTGTGATCCAGAGTACGAAATTCCCAAAGCAATCTCCTTGACAGGGTTTCCAGCTGCATTAAAAAAAAAAAATTAATCTAGCCGTTCTCATTACCGGAGCGTCTCAAAGCAGATAACACGGTATGAGTGAACCAGCAAGACGAAGTCTCACCAATTGAATAGAAAATCAATTTGAGAATCAATCGACGTGTCACTTGCTAAAGTGTTTTTGTGACACATCGAGAGTGTTAATCATTTCAAAAAATCATCATCAACCGTCAATTCATTTCCTGGAACAAGTTTGATTCATATAGAATCGCACCATCATTTCTTTCCAGTTGTCACAAGCTTGATTTGTAAAGAATCGCACAAGTCACCTACCATGAGCTTGTTTGATGTTGGCTCAAGCAGGATTTCCATCTTCACTGTGAATACTTAAGTATCACTCGAATGTTCTGGCAAAATCACAAGGATAATGCGTAGGACTCTTTATATATTTCTCGTTATTCACATTGTGTGAGATAGCAAGCATAATTTTGACAAGTGTCCTAATGAGATTTATGGATGATCTCTTTTGGCTCTAGACTCAATAGTGCACTTTGGTTTTAGTGATCGGAGGCTGGAGCAGACTACCACCTTTTCAATACCAACTAACTCGGAGTGAGAAAGTTGATAGAAATGCGTGTAATCTGCGTGTAATCTCTGAGTGGCTAGGGAGGGTTGTGCAGTGCATCACTGGGTCCATGATGTCAGTCTTCAATGTCAGCAATCATCTTTGTGATTCTTGATAGCAGATGTATTGACCCGGTTTCTACCTAAGTGTAAGGAGGGCTTCTTTCTTTTCACCCTTTATCTTAACTTTTCTTTTTAATTCTTCAACCCCTTCAGCGCTTACCGAGACTTCATAACTAGTACCTTGTTGGGTTTGTTCCAGTACTAGCTCCATCTCAGTCGGCACTTTTCCCTTATTCTTACTTTTACTCCTTTTTTCATACCTAAGGACTACTACACTATCTAGTGGAATATCCCTGGGTAGATCCCTCCGGTTTTGGCTGGATCATGGGAATGAATACCTAAACTTAACCACCTTATAACTCCAATACAGTAAATTAAATAGTCGGTCTTTGGTACTTCCACATTTCTGCCAACACGTAACCATTTGCTCCCCCTTTATATGTGCATCGATTAATCGAAAGAGTTTAGCACATATATGGGATAGCGTACACTTGAGATCTTAAAATCACATTTTTTAATCATATATTTTAATCACATCTTCTCCCCTTATCAAAAATGTCAAATCTCTTGATATTTTGGATATCAATTGATTCAAATATTCATGGTTTCGAGGAGAAAAATGTCCAATTATTATCCAAGCCGATTATTGGAACATTTTAATGCTCCCCCTTAATATTTGAGGGTATATAAGACAGTGCTGAATACAATAATTTGAAAATTTCGGAATTTTACTACGAATTCTTGAAAACTTTGTACTCGAGCACTCCTTATTAACACCATAAGTCTATACTACTTATTAACATATTCACAAGTATATAACGTTACGTAGGTTTGACCTAGAGATATGAGAAAAGCATATGTAAATCATGATGGGTCCTTTCCAAGCAGCCTTAGTCTCTCCGTACGGTCTTCCACCAACAACCTTTCTAAGTTTCGCAACATCTCTATCTTTGAGCTTCTTATCATTGCAATTGATCATCACACAGCTCATTGCTTGTCATGTTTACTCTTATTTTTTCTTAGCAAGTAACCATCTCAATTTCTCGGTAAAATTCGCTAGAGCAAGTACGAAACAAGTTGAGTGTGCCGTCACTGAACTTGTGAAGTTCATCAGTGCACATCAGACGTTTTCTTTTCAACTCATCTTCATAGATAATGCCTTAGATATTAGGATGAGCGGTGTAGGCAGTCATTCTCCTGAGTTCTGAACGGTATGAGTCTGGCCTTTGGAGGTTGATCTTCTTCTGGTAGCTTTCGACTCCCATCCGTAAGTCTTCCACACATTCTTGAATGATAATACGTCTTGTGAACATTCTTAAAGCCACATTCAGTGCATATCGTTCTTCTAGATTGAGGTTGGTCAGCTTATCTTGAACAAGGAGAAGTAACATATCTTTAATGTCTTGTCTACGAAGTCTTTTAAAGTCGCCTTCTCTAAACTTGTAAAGCTTATCATCCTGTCTTCTAATAATAATCTCCTCTAGATGACTGTAGCCATACCACTTCATGATCTTGAGACTGGTTATTGCTATAATCATGTGTCTAGAGTAGACATCGTATGATGATTCCATGTTGGAAGCATATCCGTAAAAAATTTGATGTTTTGGACCCTAGTGATAAGTTCCCCAGTAAGCATGCTTGTCATAGTCAACTCTTACTAGACTCCATATTCTAGGTACCTTGTCTTCAATCCAATTTACTTGACCATAATCAGCAACCTTTGTCTTGGTGATGGAAGTGGTGTATCTTTGACTTGAGCTCCCTCCTTTCAGATATTCGAGATCGTTGTTGATGAAGTGAACGACAGGGATAACTTGACGACCCCGTTTATTCAGAATTGAAGGTAGGGGCTTGCTGAGATCATGGGGATACTGCCTTCCTTCAGGATTGTGCCAATCTAATTGATCATTGGTAGCCTTGAAGACTTCTTCCAAGTGGTACTCTAGTTCCACGACATTCTTACACATGCCTTTTATAAGATCATAGGTTGGACCGGTCAACACTTCTTGAGTCAGATTATCAATTTTTTAGCCGGTTCATTATGAAGGCAGAGAAGTCGATGGGAGTAACCAGAAACTCATTAAACGAAGATTGAGTGCCTATAGCTAGAGCCAACTGAGTGATCCATAGTTAAGGAGGTCTGTTGTCAACAGTCTTTGTTTTGTACCATTTACGATTAGGAGTTGGGGAGCTTGATGGATTCCATACTAGTTCAAAGAAATAAAGGCTAATGTTCGACGCATAAAGATTGGATCCTCTCTAGTACTAAAGTTTTGTCCTTCGGTCAGGTTTATATGTTAAGTACAAGCATATGGTAGCTGTCTAGATTATGTCTGTGCAAATTGAGTGTTCTTCACAATAGCATATTTAACACTATCTAAGTGGCTGAGTGAATTTAAAAAATCAAACACTATCCCTGTATGATGTGCTATGTTATATGTGTATGCCTGAAAAGTTATCCAATATAAAAACTCTTATAAAAATCTAAATTTTCTCCAAGTCACGACAAATGATTTTATTTTTTTTGCTTCCATTGCATGAGGTCAAGCAATAAGCTAAGTGTGGAGGGATTTGATAACGCCCAAATTATACATATTTCTATGGCGTTATTTATGTATATTTGATCATTTCTCGTGAACTTTTGGTACTTAATTAGCTTGAATTGCTTATAGGTTCACTTGAAGACACTACAGGCCCAAGCTCAAGAATCTATACACTTTGGGAGGCGAATACAAGAAAAGAAAGATTTCTAGCTAAAGTTCATAAAGTCCGCCGCACTTATAACATTGTGCGCCGCACTTTCTCTCTGAAGCCAAGACCGCCACACTTTTTCCCAAAGTTTGAAGAATTAAAATCTAATAAATGCTATCGCATTAACTCCTCAAAACCGCCGCACTTATTTGTAAGTGCGCCGCACTTTGCACCCAAACTTGCCTATAAATCGAGGACGAATTTTCATCCTCAAAGCACTCATCTTCACTATCCATCTCATTCTACAAACCATCTCCACACACATACTTCCCTTTCACCAAGAAACACCTCTATCTTTGAAGGAAAAGATCTAACGATCAAGAACGAAGATGATTTTCTTACTTAGTTAATGATGAAATAATGGAAGTTTATGTAAAGTGTACTTTTGTTATGAACTCCTTAGCCATGAGAGGCTAAATCTCTCATGACTGCTCGGTGAAGTTACGATAATGAATAAGTGTTTGGTATGATCTTGATCGCTTTAATCTTAAGCTTATGTTGCAAACCTGTTATATCTTATCTTATCTATTTTTGCTTATCAACTTAGATTATATAATCATATCGGTATAGGTCGAAAGACCCGTTATGATCTATGTGGTTTTAAAGATTTGTCTATGGTCTTTAACGTTTGTGCCGAGAAATCCACTTTCGTAAATTGATAAACAAAATAAGCTTTGATATAATAATAACTGGATTATTCGAGTGACACATTTGGTCTAGTTAACTAAATATAAGTCTTAAGTTAACCAAGTTAGTTTGTGAAAACATTTTCTGACGAGAAATCATTTTTATAAATTAAAGTCCCATTTTCATGGTCAAATCATTTCCAACACTTATAACTTATTTTTCAACTATCCGAGTAGTCATACTTTTTATCACTAGTAAAACAATTTTTTTTCAAAATTGTTAAAGTCTATTTTCTTTCTGGTTATTTAAACACTACTATAATCGCTGTGGATGACCTGGTCTTACCTAAAAAGATTATACTACATACGTGTGTTATACTTTTACCCGTGTGTTTCCATATAATTATCCGGTATTTTCAGTCTTATAAATTTAAAGCTTTTGAAACACATTAGACATATTCTTGGACACAAAGTAGAGGACTTAATTTATACACAAGATGTGTTAATTCATGAATTAGAAGACTTGTGGTAACTTTATTAATTTTAAAAGTGCATAAAACAAGTTTACATAATTAATTATATAAACCTTTAAAACCTTTTTTTTAAATTCGTATAATAAAGCATTTGTTTTATATTTTATAAAAATAGTACATTTCATAAGGATCGTAAGCATGTAAAGAACTCGAAAATTTGAATTATAACGAAGGAGATTTGGTATTTACAAGATTATACGTAAAAGTGTTTTTATAAAAGTATTTTTAAAAAAGCTCTAAAATTTCAAATCTGATAAAAATGAAAGCTTATTTTTCTGATAAAAATGAAAGCTTAGTTTTCATATAACAATAGTTATCACGCTAGCATCAAGGCTGCACTATTTGAGGCACTTTATGGTCAAAAGTGTCGTTCACCTGTTTGTTGGGCCAAGGTTGAAGAAGTTCAACTCACCGGTCTAGAAATAGTTCAAGAGACAACCGAGAAGGTCATTCAAATCAAGCAAAGGATTCAAGCCGCTCGTGACCGACAAAAGAGTTACGCCGATTTAAAGCGTAAGCCGATGGAATTTCAAGTTGGAGATAGAGTTATGCTTAAGGTTTCACCTTGGAAAGGGGTTGTACGATTTGGCAAACGGGGGAAGTTAAACCCTAGGTATGTTGGACCTTTCAAGGTGTTGGCTAAGGTGCTTACAAGCTTAAGCTTCCTCAAAAGTTGAGCAGGGTTCACAGTACATTTCATGTATCCAACTTGAAGAAATGTTATTCCGATGAACCATTAACCATTCCATTAGATGGACTACATATTGATGATAAGCTCCGTTTTGTGGAGGAACCCATAGAAATCCTGGATCAAGAAGTTAAGCGGTTAAAGCAAAGCCGTATCCTAATTGTCAAGGTTCTATGGAACTCGAGGAGGGGTCCTGAGTTCACATGGGAACGTGAAGACCAATTTCAAAAGAAGTATCCACATCTCTTCACTAAACCCGTACCTTCGTCAAGTTTCGCGACTTGAGCATTGGGGACAAGGCTCTTCTAACGGGAGGAGACTATAACATTTCACATTTTCAGGTCATTTACGACTTCAAATATTCAAATATTTATTTTTAGGCTTTTGTGCGTTTACTTTTAATTTTTACCGTTAAGCTAAATCGAGTAAACTAAAAATGAACATTCAACGTAAACGGGCATCAAACAATTAAATGTTTATGTCAAGTAAGTGTTATAAATTTATTAGGATGATAATTTATAACTTTACGCTTTTTATTTTTATTGGTTACATAAAACGTTACGTAACGTAATAAAACCACACTTTTGCATGCATGGCAAACCATAAACCCACCTACACTTCAACAAATACCCACTAATACCCATAATACTAAAAAAACTCATAAAATCTTGTCCAATTCAGCCTCTAACCAGAATTTATACATATATAACACATACGCTTGAAATTAAATCCCTACACCTCTACTAGCTTGAATAAACAACATTACTTGTTATCTAATGGATCAAACCACCACCTTTAACCATCTTTTTTTGTCCCCTTTTGATTTCTTATTAATGACTAGCAACAAGGAAACAAGAGAAGAGACCAACCAAGTATGTAAGACTTTTCATTTCACTTCTTACACAAAGCATGATCCAACCAAACATATCTCCTAAGCCTAGTATGTACTTAATGAGTTAAAAACTCATTTTGTTGCCTCTTTTGAACTCCATAACCGGATACAACCTTACAAGACCTTAAACCATTTGTAAGTTTCACTTAGGTGGTTTTACTTCCATGCTTAGTACATTTCATAAGGATCGTAAGCATGTAAAGAACTCAAAAATTTGAATTACAACAAAGGAGATATGGTATTTGCAAGATTGTACGTAAAAGTGTTTTTATAAAAGTATTTTTATAAAAACTCCAAAATTTTGAATCTGATAAAAATGAAAGCTTATTTTTTTGATAAATTACAACTTATGAGGATTTCAAAACTATAAGGTGCATCAAGAACGGATTTAAAATGAAGAAGATACGATATTTATAAGTTTACGATAAAAAGGATTTTTATAAAAGTAATTTTATAAAAACATGCTACTGTTCATAACAGTGGGCTGTTGGGAAATAATTTTATTAAACAGAACTTTTAATTTCTAAGACATGGATATAAGAATCACTAAAAATCGAATTAAAACGAATGAGATACAATTAATATACGATTTCAATAATTAAAATTTATAAAAAGTATTTTTATAAATTTTCACTTATTGTTACTGTTCATAATAGTAGATATCCTATATTAAAGAAATGTTTAAAATTGGTTTAGATTTTTCAAATTATGAATTAATACATATAAAAAACGTATTAAAAAAAGATGTTTAAAACGAAAAAAGATATCAAGGTTTATAAAAACCTTATGCAACTTTTTTAATTCTTGTGCATTATTTTTTTGTTGTAATCAATTAACCTAATTATATATATTAATTATTATAATTTACATAAAGGTGTTAAAACAAGTATTATTCATAAACGATCATTTGTTGGTTTATATGACATTTTTACAAATACGAATACATGAACATTATTTTATAAAGTACAAACTTATATTGTTTAATTTTATAAATTAAACAAACATGTTTAGGTGGTGATATAACTATATAGAATTATATGGTGTGTTAGTTATTGAAAGTACATAGTACTCACGCGACCTATATTTAATTAGTTTGCATTCGGATTTCACTTGTCGATTCACTCACTTGATTTATTTCATTCACTTCATTTACTGGGTGAGTTCCATAGCCCCTGTTTTACTATATTAATTTTATAATTACAATGATTTACAACTTTTGGGGTGAGAAACATGCATTGTTTTACAAATTGGACGCAAGTGTACATTTTAACATGATTACGTGTTTGCCTAAGTAGCGATAACCCTCTGAGCCCATTGTCATGAACTGTCAATTACTTGGTGTAAGCGTGAATGTTATAAATAGATCTATTTGGGATTGACCTCCCTGTTCGGGTGAGTAGCGCTCACTGTGTCAGTTTACCGGACAACGGACGTATACCATGTCGGATTTGAGATGTTGCGGGTTAGAACATCATCAAGGGTAATGTAGGCAATTTATATTGCAATTTATACATGTTGAGATTCAGTGTCATGAGCTTAGGGAAACGTAATTACTTTTTGTGATGTTTGCATCTGTTGCATTATCATACACTTGAAAATCTTGCGGTCCTACATTATATTTACATAAACATGTGAATTCACCAACTTTATGTTGACGTTTTAAAGCATGTTTTTCTCAGGTCAATAAGGTGCAAGTCAAGGATTCATTGGTGGTCGTTATTTTGGATATCATTGCATAAAGATTTAGAGCATTACATTTTGGGGATATCTGTTATGTTTTAAAATCTTTACATTTACAAGTGAACATGTTAAGCCATCGTGCTTTTGTAACAAACAATTTCAGTTAATCCAATGTATCAGTTTTTAAACGACTCATTTAGAGGTCGTTCTCACATCTTGTGCTATTGATCTATGATGTAACGCTCTCTGACACATTATTCCGCTACGACCCTATTTGGGGGTGTTACAGTCCACTGGTCTACCCAACTGTTAAAGAAAATAGGCAGACTCGACCTAAGAAATACTCTAAACTCACTGAATGTGACATTCGTCAATTTTGAGGTCAGTAACCGAAAGCAAACGTATGATAATTGACTCTTTTTATTATTTGTGGAGTCACTTTTAAGTGGTCATACTATTTTTAGCATTTAACGCTTGTTTTACTAGGAACCCTAGTTATACGAACGCACCTTTTACCTAACGATCCTAGTTAATGGTCCTAACGACCAACGATATGCTCAAATAACATTATAACAATGCCAAAACACATGGGAAAACATAATTTAACAAAATCATAAACTATCTCAAAAGTTACATTTTTACGACACTTTACGTATTTACCGATTATACATAATTTATGCAAAATTTACTTATACCATTTAAATGGTACCTAAAATATCAAATGAATAACAAATAAATAAGCAAAAACCCTCCATTTGGTCCCAAAAAATGTCACCAACACCCCCCATAAACCAATAGAATTGCATGCAATTTCAAAAACCATCAAACCATCTTAATGCCACTAGTTTTGTTATAGATCTAGAAACAAGAAAAGAAAAAATACTCCCCCCCATTGATCTCTTGCTGCTGCGTGACCCATACACCCTCATACACCATCATTTCATTAACATTAAAGGAGCAAGATCAAAGGTTAAAAAATCCCTGGTGACAGAAAAAGATGACTTGTATGTCTCTTGTACAAAACTCTTCAACAAGAGTTATCCTTGACTTTTCATCCATATTTTATTGCACTTTTTGTAAAAATCTTTGTGGGTAAATTATTTTCTTGATAGAACACTCTCAAATTAGTAATAATGATGTACAAAAATATTAGGTTGTGCTTTTTATTTTTGCTACAAGATCTATGCAAGACTAGTGACATAAAGTCTTGATTTTCAAAAGTTATGGCACATCTTGTAAGTTTTTGTGTAAAAGAGCCCTTGGATAACTGAGATTTTTGCATCTAATTAGTCTTAAAACTTGTATAATATGATTTTGGGAGTTTCTTGGGTCGTTTTTGCATTTTTGGTTAGTGGTTTGACTTGTTTAGTCAAAGGGAAATTTCAATCAACCCTCTACTTTATTTTTATGTCATATTGATTAGAGCATAAGTTGATAATAAATAAATGTTTTGACATGAGTCCAGAGCCTAAAATCTAGTACTTTGAGTCTAGTTTCTTCCAGAAATGTGAGCTTTGTAAAGATATGAGGTCATTTGGTTGGTGAAAATCTCAAAATGGTGTAAGGTGTCAAATCTGCCCGAAAATCTCTTTTCAACTCTTGTACTAAAATGACCATAAATCATAAACCACGATGAATCTATCATTGAAACTGATATGGGAGACACTTGTAATGGTTCTTTAGAGTTTTCCATTGGCCTAACTCATATAACCTTGATTTAGACCCTCTGATCATTAAAATACTTTTATATGTCTAGATTTCGCCATTTTTGGAGTCGGGTATAAATGGTCAGGTATAAGACCTTAATAAATTTTGAGAAAATTCATGGACACACCTAAAACATGGGATTTTGACCTGGAACAGTATCTTGACCAGAAGGTTTGGATAACTTGGTCAAATAAATACTTAAAGTGACAAGAAATTAAGGGTAAATTAGTACTAGTAGAAATTATGCTTTGTGATAAAAGTGACCTTGGAAGCAAATGTGAAAACAAGACTTAACAAATGAACCTTAATATTGACCGATCATATCGTATAGGATCTAATTAGGTATATTTACTTGCCTTAGGTTACGAGTAGAAGGTTGCGTATTCGTTTGGGTTGCCTACTTAGTGTGGTTTGCCGAGAAGTCCTATTGTCGTTCTAACTTTTAAGGTGAGTTTCTCACATCCCCTCTTTTTACCGTTTTTACGATTTTGGGTGAAAAGCATGATGTGGTCTATTTAACTACTATGCTCGTACTTATGTGTGTTTAAAACTTTCGAGCATACTTAAACTTATTGAGCTCGATTTGAACTTGTGGAACTTTGAAAACGTGTTGAACTTGAACTTGATATGTATGTTGTCGTATTCTTGGAACCTGCCACTACTTTTAGCTCACTATATCCCCCTCAACAGGATTGAGACGTTAGTACTTATGGATAGCGCTATTAGGAGATTTGCCCATCCCCACTCCCACCATAAACGGACATGGTGCATTATACTAGGAATAAGACTGGTATCGTGCATTTGGGATCAGGGGTTTAACGCCTCCCTACCCATATTGTATTGTGATTTGGATAGGGGGTAACGCCTACCCATCTTATGTTATGATTTGGAACTGAAAGGCTGAATACATTTAAGTAGTGCCTCGCATAAACATTATAGCATACATATACATTGATTTATATTACGTTACTTTAGGTAACGAGAGCTATCTTTGGAAATTTAAATCAGTTTGGATTCACGACTTGTTTTGGCAACTTGATATTGAATTGGGAACTATGTTTGGACATCTACTCTTTATAAAACTACATTTTGTGTACATAATCCTGTGAGCTCACCAACTATTTTTAGTAGTTGATCCTTTTTATCATGCTTTTCAGGTGACGTTCCTAACGTGGATACTTAGTGCTTGCTTTTCAATCCTTGTTAAGATGTCTAATTATTTACAAGAATCATGTCTTTTGGGAAATATCCTGTGTAGGGTGTGAATAACCCAATTTATGTTGTCTGTTGTACTTTCAAACTTGTTTCTTAAAGTTGTTGTAATTTGGATAACTGGACTTTTATTTAACATGTATGGTGTTTTTATCTATCATCTTATGTGATGTTTATTAATATGTTACACCTCGTGGTTCTGCCTTGGTAGGGTGTGACAGATTGGTAATCAGAGCCTAAGATTATAGAGAACGTCGGTTTTTAAAAATAAAAATCTAAACTATAACCAAAATGTTTTTTTTCTAAAAAACTCCAAAAAGTGATGAAACGATGGTAGCTCGACTTGTCCGACGTGGTTGCATCATTAAACCTCAATTAGAAATAACTGATAGTAAACTATGTATAATTTAGGGTGTATAATGTAACACCTGAGGTATAAGTTTCATTATTTTAAACGGGTTTATAATCTGAAATTCCACTTTAGTTCTCCGAAAAGCATACTAGAATTATGTGCACTTATTCATTGCATTGCTCTTAGATGTCCACTAACTACGCTTAAAATACATCATGCTTGTCTTTGAGTGATTTATTTATATCCTGGGTTTGCTTTTTCGTCGTTTACTGTTGTCAAACTGTCACTTAAGCCACATTGTTATTACAGAACACGTTACTAGTCACAATATTTCCGTAATTCGTATTGTACGCTAACGACTTGCGACGTTATTCGCAAGTTACATCTTTAATATTTTCATATCTTTACCTTGCATAATACCTTGAGGATGACTCGTCGATAGATTCCGAGTTAGAGCCCGAGGTGAGCAGTAGGTGAACTACGTATGCACGACATGTAGAGACGTTCATTCTTTCACTATTAGAGCTAAGTCGACCTATATTTTGGTCACGTCTATGTCTTATTTCGTCATACTATTAAGCTAACCGTTTTGGTTGCAAAAACAAGCATTCCTTGCTTGTTCACAAACTCCGTGTTTAGTGATTCAAGATTGTGTTTCTAAGCGACCCCAAAGTCGAGTCATTTTTTTCAAAAACATTAGGCCTTTTACCAACTTTGTTATCCTAAAACTTAACCCATATCATAACAATAAGCCATACCAAATAAGCAATAAGCTAGAAAAATAGAGAGAGAAACTAGAGAGAGAAACAAAAGATAGAAGATTAGATTAGAGAGAAAGAGAGAGTGGTGGATGATTACACACACATACAAAATGTAAGAAATGGCAACCAACACCCTCTCCATGTGTGGAGAGGGTCTATTTATACCCTTAACCAACATATGGCGTGTGGTCTTTCTAAATGGGTCAGGCTTGGCTTAACTTGGGCTTTGAGCCCGAAACATGGACAATATTAGATTACAATCCAAGCCCGTTAATACCCGACTAGCCTATTACATTACAAGACTTTCTTTGACTTAATAAGACCAATAACATTCTTGTTTGACTTAATATAATTAAGTCTAACATATTCTCCACCAATGTTGAGGTCCTTCTTTGATTCCCCACGTGACGTTCTTGATGGAGGTTATCTTGATTTGACTTTATCTTCCCCAATGTTGAAGATATGAAGTTTGAGCTTCGCCTTCTTTGGTCTTGTCTTGGTCTTTTCTTGTTTGTAATGGCTTTGATCATTCATGCTTTGTGAGCTTGATCTTGAGCCTTTATCTTTTGACTTTGAGTTCTTAAGATCTTTATCTTGCATCATCTCCTTGAATTGAATACATCTTTTTTAAAAAAAAAAAAAAAAAAAAAAAAAAAAAAAAAAAAAAAAAATAACTTGACTTTCTTGATAAACTTGTGCTCTTGACCGACATAATCATACTTGTTGCATTCTTGTTTGACTTATATTATTGGTATGTGTTTAATTACACATACCTTTTACCTAATAAATTAACCCTAAACGACAAAAAACGCACATAAAATGCCATAAATATGCTTGTTTTTGTGTTTGTACTGTGCAAGTACCGGATATTCCCTAAAGGACGAAAAACAAAGCCAAACACGACAAAACCAAGCACGGAACGAAAAGAGTGTGAAAAGCCAAAAGTCAACCCAAGTCAAAGTCAAGTCAACCCAGAAAAGTCAACTGTCAAACGGGTCACCATGGTTTTAAAAAACTTTGTGGGTCACTTTGCCATCTTTGGCAAGGTTGTTTTAGTGGTTTTAATCTATTTTTACAAGGTTTCAAGGGATAAATGTTTGTTTTGTAAGATTTGCCTATAGGTTGTTTAAAACTGATTGGTCAAAAACTGTTTTGTTAAGGTATTTGGATTAAGGCCTTTTTACAAGTTTTTAAGTGTCATTTTGTGTTCTCCTAAGTGTATAAGTGCAGTAGTATAGAGTCTTTTAAGTTTACTTATGTTCTATTAAAACCTGGCATAGTTCTCTTAAGAGTCTTTTAGCTTGAAACTACCATCTTTCATTTTCAGTTTTCAGTAGGATAAAATGGATTTTAGCTTTTAAAATTTTGAGCATAAGCTCTTTACATGCCCCACTCAATCTGTTTTTAATCATTTTTTAATTTCAAGCTTCTTTTGATAGCTTTTTACTAGGACTGCTTATTGCCCCTAAGAAAACCAAAAGGCTCCCCTAATGCAACAAGCTATTTTGACAGCTTGTTTTTAGTGCTTATTTTTGTCTCAAATCTTATTTTATTTAGTTTTCTAGGAAGCCCATAAGCTGGATTACAATCCTCTATAAGGCCAGAAGCAACAAGCCACTCTAAGGGCTTAAAAATTAAGCCTAAAGTGTGTCCCCTAGCTGTTTTGCCTGCAGGTTTAGCCACCCTAGCTTATTTGCTTATTTATGCTTTCTTCTTAATTCTATTAGGCTTGTCTTTGTTTAGTTAACTTAATAGGTTTTGGTTCCCCTTGTTTTTGCTTATTTCACTCTCCTTTAGCTTAATTTGCTTTAAAAAGTAGCCATAGTTAGCTTCTTTCTTGCCTTAGTAATAAATAGAGTAAACTGCCTTTTTAGTTGTTTATTTTGTGCTTATTAGTCAGACTTCCCTAGCTTATTTAGTGTTTAAACTAGCTTATTAGGTGAGGGTAGTAAACTTCCTTTGCTTATTTTCCATTTTTCCTAGCTTATTTCCCTTTAATAGCCTAGCAGTCTTAAGTATTTAACTAGCAGTACTAACTTTAAAGTTAGTACTGCTAAATTCATAAGCTCATTTCAGGCTTATTAGTGTGTTAATTCTTGATCCTGTGAGCTTATTAGGTATAGTCTTTTGTCTATTATTGCTTATTTGCCTTTTCATTATGATTATTAGTAAAAAAAAAGCCTAAAAGTTAGTCTTTAGTTCTTAGTTCATTTTGGCAAACAGGCAGCTTTTTCTTTGCTTATAATTAGCTTATTCTAAAGTTTTACAAAAAGTCAGTTTTTCTTAGTTGCTTAAAATGTCTAGTCCTAGGTCTGTTTAGGTTATTTCGTTTTCTTGTTAGCTTATTAAGTCATTAAAAAGCCAACAGTTTAGGCTTATTGTAAAATAAAGTACTTTTTAGTGATCTGTTGGGTTTTGGCTTATTTTCTGGCTTATTCTTAAGTTTTTAGCAAAGTGGCTTTTCAAAAAGTCCTTATTTTGAGCTTATTAAAAACTTTGTTCAAAAAGTTTTTGAAAAAAAATGTTTGTTCAAAAGAGAGAGGCCAGGCTCGAACCCTGGACCTCCCCCTTTTCAAAGCTACCCACACCCAACACCTCTACCGTTGTGCTACAATAGCTCATCCGGTAGAGGTTTGCACCATTAATTATATAAGGCCCTTTTGGACCAATAAGCCTTATAAGTTGTTTTGATTTTTAACAGCTTATTGAGATAAGCTGTGTTCCCCTTTTTATTTTTCATAGATTCTAATTAACCTTAGCTAATTTTTGTAATTTTTTCAGATTTTTATATAAACGTTTAGTATTTTTTATAATTTATTTAGATTAAAAACTTAAAAAATTCATAAAAAATAAAATAATAATCAGAAAAATATAAATCTTTTTTTTAAAATTTTCTTTTACCACATAGTTTCTAGGAAAAATCTTAGTGCTTTCGTAGGGTCTATTTTTGTAAAATTTATAATTTTTAAGACGGGATTTGTTTTCCCGGTTCTCCGTTTCTCGTTTTAGAACTCAATTTAACTCCGTTTTTAGTCTAGTCTTTTTTATTCTTCATTTTTAGTCACCTAGAGTAGATTAAAAGTAAAAGATTCACCTTAGGTTTAATTTTTCATATTTTCGGTTTTTAGTCGCGTTCATTTTTAATTTCCGTTCTCGTTTTTGTGATTTAAGCATAATTGCCTTAGTTTTATGTTCCCGTAGACTTAGGATTTAATTCTTATGCCTTATTTATGCTTCTCGTAGAACTTTAAGTTAATCATTTTCCTTTTTATGCTTTCTCGTAGTTTTAGGTTTAAATTCCTGTTTTCGCGTTTTTCTTAAATTGCTTTTGTTTAGGGTTTTCTTTTATTCGTTTTTGCATATTATTAGTAGTTTTAGAAACTCAACCCATTATCTTTTCCATTCAAGCATTGATATTCAAACCAACTCTCGATTTTCCATTCACGCCTCGTTGGGAAGAACGACCCGGGTCCGGTTTTAAACTTTGTGAATAACGAAGTGAGAAACCGATACTTCCGGTTTACTATACTACTATCATTGATATTATCCTATTTGCTATATATATTTATATATTTATTTATATGTGGTAAAAGGTAATCGATCAATTTTTGGCGCCGCTGCCGGGGAGGCTGTGAAACGATTTTCGTGTTTGTTTGACGATTAGTATTTGAAGACCCTTCCTCGTGAAGTTAATTTTCCGGATTGTGAATATTTTCTTTTATTTATAAAAATATAAAACACAAAAATATTTTTCATTTTCTTTTATTAGTATTAGTATAAGATAAATAAATAAAATAAAAAAAAATCAATCAAAAATATAAAAACATTATCTTTAATTATAAATAAAAATCATCATCTAAATAATGCTTTCAATTGAAGCATTATCATAATAAGTTCCCGAACAAAAGATTTAAAACTTGCCTTTGTGTCACTTGTGAAATACGGCTCACCTTTAATTGATAAACAAACTATAAGAGGGGTATAAGGAGGGTTGTTCCTAGAAACTACGACCCTGAATGGAGAACGGTTTTTTTTTTAATTAGCTTCGCGCATTCTCCGCTCCTACGCTCCTTTGTGCTTTTTTCTTTAGAGAGTCTACCAGTTGAAACGATGTGGATTATTGGTTTATGTTGTCTTACTCTCTTTTGTCCTGTTAATAAAATATGTTGCTTAAAAAATTCGAAAAGCCAAAAATAATCTTCTTTTTCTTCTTATCCATTTAATTCTTTTCTTAACCCTCAATTGTTTAATTCTTATTGGCGTCACTCGCATCTTCGTTTGAAATAAACTTTTAGGATTAAAGAGTGTTCGTCTTGTGGAAATTTGCCACACTAAAGATGTGGTTGTTCAATAGGGGTCTTGAAGACATGATTCTTGTTCCCGTACCACACGATTGTCTCTAACGACCCTTAAATATTGAAAAATTATGTCTCTGATTGTGGAGACTCGGTTTTATTTTCTATGGTCTATATAGTTGACAATGTGCTCTAATACGAAAGGCATTGGAAGAAGTTTTTCAAGACTTCCATGACACTTCCAAGTCATCCAATGACGATTCTAACTTTGTTAATCAAGTCAACAATGAATAGAATCACCTAAGTAAATTGAGTGAAAGCATTCGTGTCAAACAAGGCCCCGGTGTAAATTCTTCACATAAAGACCACCACAATTAACCACAATTGTTGTTACGTGTTGTGGTTATTCGTTGAACGATATTATTTTGTCAACCGAGTTTTTTTTTGTACTTGTAAGTCTCTTCTTTCGGGAAAGGTGTCATTATGGTTACAATTGTCCACCGCAAATTCACGATTATCTCTAATCGGAACAATGCGACAATCAAAACTTAATGAGATCTTTATAAAAATTTGCAAAGTTTGCAACAACAATGTTTTTTGGATTACGATGCCATCAATGTGGTTGTAATGATTATGATGGACGTTTGTTTCTATTGTATGTTGGAAAGGGTAACACCAATATTTTTCAACTCCGTACTTTTAACGATTCTCCAAGTGTTGCAAACCATCCTCACTAACCCTCCAATATGTACCATTACTCTTGGGTGTCATGTGGAACGATTCTCAATTACGGTTACGATGTCCCTCAAGTCCGGTTTTGTCTACAAATAAGGACCCGTGTTTCAATCTATAACTTTGATTATTTTTCCACATAACTTACGAGTTTTCCACAACCTATTTCTTGTTGTGAAAGATTGTGGGGGTTCCAATGAAATTACCTTGTCAACCAATGAATGAAGACTATTATCTGGAGCAAAATTCTTGCTATGATTATAATTCTTTTGGTTTTGACCAATTTCAACCCCCCAACCCCCTATACACGTCAAATCATCCAATCTCCAATGTTCAAAATAGCCTTTTAATGCTCAAAATGACTTTCTCAATTCTCAAAACAAGCTTATGATAAATGAACTCCATATTGTGATATGGTTGATTCAATTTACGTAAAGAAGGTAAGAAGAAAGCGAAATTGCGGTAAAGAGCAAGCGGCTAAAGATCGATATTGGAAGATTCCAATTTGCTACGATGATGACGAGGACTATACCATTGCAATCACACCCATCTTACCAACCAAGGAGCCCGTTAACTCTCTAAGTATGGGGGACGAGCATCTTGACACTATTCCAACAACGGAATCGGACGAAGTTGAGTAATAAAGTTTACGAGTTGAGACCTTGTCCCTGATCCTAAAGTGGTCTGATGGTTATCATGACAATTTTGTGTGATGTTGCCTCTCTAGTAAACAATCCTACCCCTCTTGAAGCTTTCAAAGAACATTCTGAGACTATCATCGATTCCAACAATGATTCTTCTTCGAGTGATGACGATTCTTATGAGAACATCGATTATGTCGATGCATCACCTCCCTATGCTGAGATCATCAGCTTAGAGGTGGTGGAGATTGTTGTCTCGGAAATTGGAGGGATTGATACTAATATTATTCTAACAATCAAAGACGATATCCTTCGTGAAAAATTGTTGAATGTCAATCTTCTTATTGCTACAATCGGAAGCATTATAGAGATAATCACGCTCTCATCTTCCGATGTTTGACCAAATCTTCCTCAACATCTCATTAAACTTTTCTTGGAGGGGACTAACACCTTTGATAATTCTATAGCCGAATCTGAAACTTTTCAGCTTTTGATTTTGGAAGAGAATTGTAGTTGGCAAGTTACCACCTACCGTTCTGATTATTCTCTTTGGATTCTGAAGATTCTATTTGATGACGATCATATTAAAGAAAAGAGCCTAGTGGCTAGTACCACTACTCTATGCTGATTTTTTCAATTATTCGTTAATCTTTGTTTTTCTGATCAATCAATTCCTACCTGCCTATAGGAGTGTCTTTAATCATGGAGGAGTTCGAGATGAACTCGCTCACATACGTATATCCATCGGGTGTATGATCATTTTCTGCTTTTAAGATTGAGCCGAGCTGGGGCAATCTTACTATGGATATTTGTGGTAAATGATATTTTCCCAACAAGAGACAGATTAGTAAAGAATTAAGAATAGAAGTATGAAGAGAGTTAAGTTTTTTTAGAAGAGTAATGAAGATTTTTAAGAAGAAGAAAGCAGAAGTTTAGCTTCAAAGAGTTAGTTAAGAGACAGAAGCCTGAGGTAAAGAGAATCTAGAATTTTAGACTAGCTTCGACTAGAGACAGAAAGATTAGCAAAAGAGGATTCCAAGACCCAGAAGATTTCGTTCAAGAGCTTCATGTGCCGTTTGTTTTACCCACTATTCCCACCTTCACCTGGATACGGATTTCATACTTTTAAGTGAACCTCTCTTCGCTTATATTGTATGGATCTTTCTTCCATTTCTCACGTATCCAGTTGCTCCTCCATATCTTCTCTCCTGTGGGAATGAAGATACCATTTTTGACCCCGGCATCTCCATTTATCATTCTTTTATGCCGGGTGTATCTCATTGGAGTGGAACTTTCATGAAATTCAATGTGTATCCAAACCACTTGAATGAAAGTCCGATGGAGATTTTATCTTCCACTTGCCTCCCCCCCCATGGACCAATGAATTCGGGGTCGAGTCGAGCTTGTGACTCGGTTAACAAAAACAAGGCGCTTCGTGGGTGGCAACCCATGCTTATCCATTCTATCTTCTTTCTATTTGCTAATAAGTGTTTTTGTTGTTGTTGTTGTGCGGAGGCTCGCCTCTTTCCTTTCTCGTGTTTTGTGTTTTGTGGTTTATTGTCCAGGATTGCCCGGATTCTGAAGCCTCTCGTGCTCGTGGTTTTGTCCTTCGATCACAAGAGCTTCAAGTCCTCAACTTCATTTGGGAATCCAATATCCTAATCTTATCGACTAACGTTCATCTTTAGCATAATTCATAAACGGCTTAGGATTTACGTAGAGACCCTTCTTAAAACATTGAGGACAATGTTTCATTCTAGTATGGGGGGGGGGATCTTCGATTTGATTATGCCTGCAGCCGTTGTTTTCACGTAATCCCGTTTTTACCACCAAAATTTCAAAAAAAAATGAAAAAATTTAAAAATTTTCAAAAATAAAATAAGTGTTTTGTCACAATTTTGACTTTCCTGTTGGGTAGAATAAGAGTAAATTTTGACTCGATCGAGCGTGTTGAGCTCTAGCTTGTTTCTTAACTTTTAGACTAAGCGTTCACGAATATTCGCGAAGAACGAAAAATGATAGAGTTAAGTATGAGTTGGATGCTAAACAAGGATTATTTGGAAATCTTAAGAGCTCATGTGTGTAATTTGTCGCTTTTTCTCCCATAAGCTCTTAACCTGATTAATATACGTGCTACTTTTGGAGATTAAACTTAAATCAATAATTTTTATGTAGTATATAGCAAAAAATTTAGCCTTAGTTTAAATTTATACTTGAATTTTTCAAAAAGACGTCTTCCCTTTTATGCAAAAAAAAAGATGATGAAAAATGAAAAACTTTAATTTATATAAATGTAGGCTATATAAGTTTTGATGTTTCTTGCGGCTCACATCGATGTTACAGCCTTCTAAAGAAAGCCCATAGTAAGAATAATATCAGAGGACTGATAAAGTTTGCTGCATATTGCAGGCTCACAACCGATGATGCAGCCTTTTAACAAGGGCAGAGGGTTACAATTGCATAAGTATTTTAAAATTAGTGTGGATATAATAAATAAAACGATCTCTTTTTGTCTAAATTCATATATGGCTTTTGAAATTTGCCTTTCTATTTTAAGCCGGGGGCTTACGTGTATACATGAAATCTATGAGTTTTTGAAAACTAAGGGTACGTGAGTCTTGATACTAGTCTATGTGGAGGATGTCAAAAGCCTGGTCCTTAGCCGCAAGGTCTAGGATGTTTTTTATTTGGCCGAGACGAAAGTCGCTACATGAATGTTCTCGCTTCGAAAACTAATTATTCTCAGGTGGAACGTGTTGAAACATAGAATGTTGCAAAAAGGTTGATCCTATGGTTGAATTCAATAATAGCTCATATACCTAAGATCTAATATGTAATAATTGTCGGGAGTGAAAAGTTCACAAGTTGCAAATATAAGTAGTATTAGCATCTTAACTAATATTTAACTGTGATTTCGTTTTAAGCTTGGTTTGGAATAGATGAAAAGTCAGGGACGATGAATTTATCCTTTTTGGGGCATTCTCGGATCGAAATGCATCTTGTTCTATGATCCCTAAAAGTTATAAAATAACGAAAGTCAAATAAGTTAGTTAGCTGCTCGAAATGAAAAATACAAAAAAAATATGTGTAGGAATAAGAGTATATATTAAAAATGGTAAAGACGGGGGCTTTTCAAAACTTATGAGTCTTTAAATTCCCCTTGTCGAACACTTGGCTACTTTTCAAGGTTGTTAGTCGAGGGGGATCGAGATTCTTAGTTTTCTAAGTGCTTACTTCATAGCATTGCGTGAGGACACGACAATGTCTTAGTATGGGGGATTTTGGTATGTGTTTAATTACACATACCATTTTCCACTAAAACCGGACTTAAATGACCAAAAACGTACCCAAAAATACTTTGTATTTATATGTTTTCACTTATATTGTGCAGGAAACGGATATCCGACAAAAGGACGAAAAATCAAGCAAAAACAGACAAAACTGAGCACGGATTTGGAAAGAGCGCGAAAAATCGAGCCCGAAAACGTAAACTGCTAAAAGTGGGCCCACCCGTACCCACCTAGTGGGCCCGGGTCAGCCCACTTACTTATAACCCTTTTAAATATACCCAAAAGCCCAATTCTCCTTATAACCTTTCCCGGCCCAACAATGAGCCCAAACCACCTAACGGGCGTTAAAGCCCAAAACCCTTTAACCATAACTTCGTTAGTCCCTTTAGGGACTAACTTTGCAAAACCTCTTATAACTTTGAGGGGCTGTTCCTGCCTAACCCTCAAAGTTATTACACCTACAAGGGCCACGAATGTAATTAACGAATAGAAGGTGAGGAACCAAACCTGTACAATCTACAAACTTCACCCCTGCCACTTTCATAAAACACCCTATCCCGCCATTTAACTCCCACATCCCCTGTCACTTTCATTAACCTCGAACACTATTCATAAACTGCCAAAAACATCACCACCACCCTCCCCCACCTCACAAACCAACAAGGACACGTTGGCAATCCCACAAATGCTTATTGGACACGGAATGGGACAAATACATCAACGGGTATGATCAAGAGATTGGGCTCCAAGGCAAAAAGAAGGGCTATGATTGATGGTTGTTTTCTCCTCACATACAAAACATAAGAAACACAGAAGAGAAGACCTCAAGAACTAGGGTTTTAGTATAAATAGTATCATTTGTATTTCATTAGGGTGTCGAATTTTTGTGAAAAGCAAGAACTTGTAATCTCAAAATTTGTACCATTGTCTTTTTAATACATTGCAACTTTAATTTTCTGTCTTTAAACTTCTTGTCATTTAAATTTATACAATTTACTTGTTTACCTTAATTTTTGTCATTTAAGCTTATCTATCTTTTAAACCTGTTTTATAAGTCTTTTGTATAAGTTTTTGAGACCTCAAAAGCTTATACAAAGTCTTTTTCATTTCTGTCAAAAACAAAATATAAAAAAAAGAGAAGAAATCAAGCAAGGAGCACAGTGTATTCTGGATGGCTGTGGTTTTAGAGTCTCATGGGAGGCAGATAAGGATTTTATAGGCTACGAAATCAAGAGGAAAATCTTAAGAACTTGTAAGTTCCTTAATTCAATTTCATGTGAAAAAGTTACTGTAGCATTGCTTAAATTTTGCTTATTGTGCTTATCTCTTGTTATTCTTGCTTAATTTATGCTTATCATTGCTTATTTATGTTTGTCTTATGCTATTTGTTCTTACTTGATGCTTATTTGTCATTTCTTTGAGTTTTGGTTTTAAACTGCTTCTTATATGCTTGAATTGCTCATTGCTTATTTTGCTTATTAAGGTGCTATTTTTGTTTGGACTTTACTTATTCATGCTTAACATTGATTGTTGATATTCTGTTTTTCAAACATTTGGCTAAATCTTTCAAAATCAGTTTCAAATTTGACCTTTCAATCCTAAAGGGGTGTTTGGGATAACAAGCAAAACGGGTCAAATCTTATAAAAAATTATTTTGGGTCAACCTGTCAACTTTAGCAAACCTTTTTGAGTCAGTCTTAATCAATTGTTCTAAGTTTTTAAGTCTTTTAAGTTGTTTTTGAGTTTTTCTCATTGTTTTTCAAAAACAGTTTTGACCAAGTTAGCTTAAACAGCTTATTTGATTTACTTTGTTAAAACCAGCTTTTGAGTTTAGTTTCAGAGTCCTTTTTGAATGTCAAATGCATTAGGTTAAAGTCCTTTTATTTTACTTTTGTCAAGTTTACATTAAGTGTTTTTCTAGTCAAAACAGTTTTTTTTATCCTCAAATATCAGATGTGTAAAATTGTTTTTAGCTTTTAGATTTTTGAAGCATAAGCTTATTACAAGCCTATCTTCATCTGTTTTCACTTAGTCTTGCATTTTAAGTTTATTTAACAGCTTATTTTAAGGCTTGCACTAAGCCTTGTTAAAACTGAAATAGCTAAAAAAAATCCACCCTTTGCAAACAGCCCTTTTCTTTCATCATTCTCTCTGCTTATTTAAGTTTAAAATTAAAAAATTTTCAAAAAAAAAAATAAGTGTTTTGTCACAATTTTGACTTTCTGCCAGGGTAGTAGAGAATAAATTTTGCCCGGATCGAGCTGTGTTGAGCTCTAGTTGTATCTTAACTTTTAGACTAAGCATTCACGAATCTTCGTGAAGAACGAAAAATGATAGTGTTAAGTAGAAGTCGGATGCTAAGCAAGGATTATTTGGAAAGCTTAAGAGATCATAAGTGTAAATTTGTCACTTTTTTCTCCCATAAAGCCTCTTAACCGGACTATTAATCGTGCTAATTTGAATATTAGGACTTAAATCAACAATTTTGGAATTAAAAGTATCATTATTTTTAGTCTTAGTCATAATGTATACTTAATTTTCTAAAAACGAATTTTTCTCTTTCCGCAATTAATAAATAAAGAAAATATAAGTCGAATAAATATCTCGCCAGATTACTTCATCTTGTCGGAGGGTGGCCGTGTTGTAGTCTTCATATAAGGCGGGGGGGGGGCCGGTGTCATAATAAGTAGAATAACCTCTTGTCGACTCGCTATCGATGTGGCTTCGAGATAAAAGGCATCGGTAATATATTATGATTACAGCAAAAAAAAAGGTGTAAAATATAATAATGAATAATAATAAGCCGATGTCGAAATATGTTTGCTGCATCTTGTCGGAGGCGTGGCCGATGTTGCAGCCTTCTAAAGGACCGAGGTTTAATTAATTGTTGCTTAAGTTTATATTGTTTAATGGAAAATCTTCCTTTTTCTTAAATTTAAATATGCTTTTGAGCTAATACTATTTTATGATTACATTGAATAAGATATGTGTAAACGAGAAACCTAAGAGTTTTTGAAACCGAAGGTCCGTGAGTCTCGATATTGTCTCTTTGAGGTGTCAAAAGCCCTGGTAACTTAGACGATGAGGTTGGATGTGCGAGACGAAAAGTCGCTACATGGGATGCTCTCGCCTTCAAATCAATATTCCTCGAGTGGAACGTGATGCATAAGATTTTGCATAAATAAAACCGTTGCATCCATGGTTGAAATTCGAACACAGCACATTCGCTAATATAATTATTGTCGGGAGTGAATGTTTACATGTTGCATTATGAGTAGTGTTAGCATCCAAACTTATATTTAACAGTGATTTCGTTTTGAGCTTGGTTTGGAATAAGTGAAAAGTCGGGAACGATGAGTTTATCCTTTTTGGGGCATTTTAGGATGAAAGTGCATCTTGTTCTATGATCCCAATAACAGAAGTCAATCATGTTAGTTAGTTGAATAATAAGTAGATAGTGGAAAAATACAAAAATAATAGTGGTGGTTGATTTAACGGTAAAAATGAGGCTTATTCAAACTTTTGATTCTTAAATTTCCCTCGATGAATACTTAGCTACTTTTCAAGGTTATTAGTCGAAGGGGATCGAGATTCTTGGTTTTGTAAGTGTTTACTTCATAACATTGCGTGAGGACACGACAATACTTTAGTATGGGGGAATTTGGTATTCGCTATTTTATACATATATTTTACCATGAAAAACGAACCCAAAAAACTAAAAACATAATTAAAATGACAAATATATGCTTGTTTTTGTGTTTGTGTATGTGCAGGTACGAATATAAAAAAAGACAAAATAAAGAGAAAAATAGACGAAACCGAGCACGGGAATAAAGAGAGCATGAGAAATCGAGTTCGACGGTGCCTTCATATCTTATTTGGCCGGCCCGACACCATTTATATGGGTCGGACCGACCCATATTTATTAATGACACTTTATACTTATTGCAAATCCAGGCCCAAACCAGCCCAAGACATAGCAGCAGGCAGCAGCCAAGCATGGTGCAACTAGTCTCAAACACATTACTCACGCGGCCCAGTTTGTAGAGATTCAGCCCAAGACCAAAGCAATGGACTATACCATATCTGTTTGTGATAAAAATCGTGGGGCCCATGATTTGGTAGTGTTGCTTTTGATTTACGCAAGAATAAAAGAGAAGAGGGAGCAGCACTAGATATCTTATCATATCATTATTCATCTTATGTCTTTTATATATATATATTTTCTTTTCTTTTGTTACTCGTAGTTAAAATAGGAATTTAGCTTTATTGTATTGTTTTTTTTATTGATGTTATAGCTTTCGGTGGATTTGTGCGAGTATGATTTAGAATTAATTTTCCATTCGTATGGCTTATTTAGTGGTATACAAGTTAGCTTTGGTTCGGGTTGTAGCTATTCGGTTATGTGTTTTTAAGATCAAGTTCGTGCATTGATTATGGCGTTATGGATTGAGATTTGGATTAGTTTGGTTTTATTTCACACTTTGGAGTATGAGTTCATATCTATTGTCTCCGGGTCTTGCCGAGCTAATTCCGGGTTTCATCTTGTTCTTATCTCTTTTATTTCTTTATTTTATGCTTATCGCCATTTTTAGCTTAGTCATTATTATTGTTGCTTTAGTTGTTATCCGTAGCGTAGTTATGCTTTTTATTGTTAGATTAGTTTCCATGTTTAGCGAGTATTTTCATTTTATTAGTTGTAGTTTTATTTTAACATGTTTATTATTATTGTCCATTTAGTTGTCATGCTTAGAGTAGATTTATTTTTGTCGTTAAATGCTATGTTAGTTTATGTAATTTTTATTATGAGTAGCGAGTAGTTTAATTAGTGCTTGTTAAGTGATTAGTGATTTGGAATTTAAGTGCGGGTTTAAAAAGGTTTAGAAAAAAAAATTATTAGTTATTAGAATTTTTTTTAATTTAAATTTCGTCATTTACTTTTAATGCAATTTAAATACTTGTCATTTATTTCAATAAGTATTTTACTTTACTTGTCATTTAATTTCTTGAAACTTGTTTTCTTTTTAAGATTTAAACCTAAGCCCGCACTTGATGATCATTTTACGTCACTTAGCAAGCATTTTCATCATTTATATCGTTTAGATTAATTTTAGTATAATATTGTAGTTTTAAATCGTAGAATTAAGTTTAGTTTAATTTTTAGTATAAAAATAGTTATAAACCAAAACCAAATATATTGTATTCAAGCACCAAACGAACTATCGTGAATTTCAATTCATCTCTCGCCGTGGAAACGACACTCGGAAGATAGACTATTACTTTTTGGAAAGTGATTTTTTTTATCTAACGTGATACTCTCTATACTATTACTATTTGATATTATATATTATATATATTTTAGAGAGTCAAACATTCAACCAACATCTACAATATTTAAGGTGAAAAGAAGATAAGACATCATTATGCAAGCTATAACCCCCTAACCTCTCTAATTAAGGGTTATACCAGATACCTACATTTCCATCTTAGAATAAACTAAGAGGCATCAGTACTTAGGAACACACACCTTAATTGAGAACCAACCAAACCTCCTATGATAGCTCAAGACTTAAGACCAAGTGGCTTCATCTTTCACAGCTCACTATTCCTAAGTACCTTGAGCTATCCAGCAGATCATTACCCTTCTCAATGAGAAACCATCCTTATGGATCCTAAAAAGGTTAATCATGGAAACTGCCAACTCTTCCCCAAGGCCAGTTGAGCAATCAACAAGAAAAAACCAATTTATGACCCAAGGTACATGGCCATTCATTGAATGATCTCAAATTGAGTCAACCAAGCTCTCAATACATGAGCCCAATGAAGAATATCACATAAATATCCACATGATACTATGTTTAACAGATAGTATCTTATCAGAAGATCACTTTTTATCTTTAGTTGTTCTTTCTTGATAGTATTTTATCAGAAGATCACTTTTTATCTTTAGTTGTTCTTTCTAAGTTTATTCTCTAAAAAGGGTTTTTATAAAAACTTTAACTTTGATTCTACTTCTAAAGTTTCCACCGGATCGTAACCCTTTTATTAGTATGGCTCAATTGCAAAGGAGGGTTGAACTTAATAATTACTACTTTGTTAAAACTGGATTGTATTGACACTATCTTTAGGTGCGTGAAGGTGAGCAGAAAAATCGAAAAAATCAAAACTAAATCGAAAAAAACACAACCAAAATAACCAAACAAAACTAGATATCGATAGTTTGGTTTTTGATTTATTAAAAACCGAAAAATTCAGATCGATTTCAATTTTCACCCAAAAATTAAACCGTAAAAATTGAACCGAGCCGAACAAGTTTTACTCTACAGTAATATAAATAAATAACTAAATAAATCAAATTTATAAATTCATAATCATTTTATTGCGAAATTATAATATACTTATCTTAATGTTTATATGCGTGTTTGTCGTCTACGTGTGTTTACCTGATAATATATCAATACATGTGTGACAATGATTATAGTATGTGTATGCTGACTTACATATGTGTGTGTCTTAAGGGGGTGTTTGGGAGTGCGATATAAACCAAATTATCTGATTATTCCGGTTTACAAACGCAATAATGAATTTATATATAAAACTGGTTAGGTTCGGTTTGGTTTTTACGGTTCGGTTTCTGGACGGAAAATGAAACCGAACCGAAATTTTTTGGTTTTTGGAAAAGTAAAAACCAAACCATATGTTTCTAGTTTCGGTCGGTTTTTTCGGTTTTCGGTTTGGTTTCGGTTTTTTTGGTTTTTTCTGCTCACCCCTACTTTTTGGAACATTGATTTTCTCTAATCAGCAGGATTACCAAACTACCCTCAACTTCTTTACCACTTGTACTGATGTAGACTTTTATAACAAAACCAACTCATATATTTGATATATTATTGTTCTTGTACTACCAGAAACAAGAAACAAGCTTGAATCAGAGCCATTCGACCCAAAACTTCAAGCAAAGCCTCCGTCTTTAGATCTTTATAACTTGGTTTATTTAGGTTGTGTTTGTTTTTCGTAAAAAACGTCTTACTGCCTCTGACTCTGCCTGAGTCAGACGCAGTCAGACCTAAAGCTTGTTTGTTTTTTCATGTGCATTCAGACGTGGTAAGATCTATGTTATCTAACTCGGTAAGACTTGGTGTGCATATCTGACCACCTCTTAACCTTTCGATAATATAGTTTTAATGGAGAAGATAATGGAAGTTGGGCTGTTTTTAAAGCTTTAATTTTTTGAAACAGTAAAAAATTTATGAAGACGACGATGAGATAGAAGAAAGAGATAGAGATAAAGCTGTAAAGCCACGTGAGTAAAAGATAATGGAATGTTTTTTAGTGGATTGGGTGGGGTTTTTTTTGTTATGTAGATACCAAAACTTTCTGGTATGGCGTTTTTATTGTTGGGCACCCGTATAACAGAGGAAGGATTAACACAAATGTAAGTTTTTCAGTTCAAAATGTAACTTCAATTGATTTTATAACTTAAGAATTATTTTTTTTGTCTTATTATGCTTTACTTCGATAAGACAATTTAACAGCAAAAGATTTTTTAGGTTAAAAATAATTTCGGCTTTTGCATTCAGATTAGAGAACTTTAGACTTGATCTTTCATTTATTGGCAGGACTATCTAGATGTTGTGAACAATGCCATAAGATCAGGCCTCCTCCAGGTAACTTCGCAATTGTTTTCAAAAACATGTGGGGTGGCTTTTAAGGTTTTGAGTGGTAAATGGTTATGCAGTGTCATTACAATACTCTATAGTTCAAGTTTTTAAGTTTATAATGATGGAATCATAGTTATTTGAAGGTACATGCAAAGTGTTGTTAAACTTGACTACTACATGTATATTCTATCATAAAACCTACATGTAATGCTTGGTTTTTAATATAAAACTTACTATTTATTTATATGGGTTTTGCTAAACATATCCCTAAAAAACAAAAGCATGGAAAAGTAATGGTACATTAGGTTTGTTTTATTAATCTACAAATCATACATGCATGTCCTAACACGTTAACCATATATAGCCATTAGGGATATTAATAGCAAATCTTAATTTCTATAAACCCCAAATATGCAATTGAATTAGTTGGTATAAAGAAATCCAAATGATACTATATCTATGCTACCAAATGGCATTTAATTTGAGAACCACTGAGAACGCTAGGCTTTTAATTTGACTATAACCGAGAACGCTGCAGTATGAGGTATGGCTAACTGTCGAATATTATGTGTTGCTTGGTAACATTCATTCATTCCGTGTTAGATGGCTGAGGTATAACAGTTATTAATTGATTAGTACAATTTTTTCTCAAACGGACAGCTATATGTGATACTGTCAAGAATTAAACGAAAAAGAGAAATGAAGATTATATATTTACACAAACACGGCAACCATTAAAACTAAACGACAAACATTATATCAAAAAAATTTATGAACCGAACCCGCCCGTCGGGCGGGTTATGTTACTAGTATATATATATATATATATATATATATATAGTGAAGTGTTATATTGAGAATTCATTTTAGGTGCAAAACTTTATAAAACTATTCTAGACCAATCAGAATTTAATAAATTGTTTTCTATTTATTTAATTCAATTTATTATCTAGGGATATTTTAGGTATTTTAGATAAACATAGTTTTTTGTTAAATTTGAAAGTCCCTATAATAAATGACACGATAATTAATGATATTGATTCTAACTCCCTAAAATAAAAGATACCATTTATTCTTTCATAATTAATTATATTGATTTTATTCCCATATTTATTTTGTATTAATTGTACTCCTTAAAATAAATGATGCGATTTATTATCTGATAATAAGTTATACCATTTATTCTTTGATAATAAATGACACGATTTACATACATGTTTTATAATAGTGGTTTCAATTAAAAAGTGTTTTTTTTAACATGTATGTACTTTAATTTCATGAATGGTTTATAATGAGATAAACATGTATGTTTTATTTGTGAAACATGTATGTTTTTTTATTTTGGAACATATCTGTTCTTTTTTTTTGTATAAATCTCCATATTTTTTATAAATCTTCTTAAAATAAATAACATGATTTATTTTGTGTTGATTATATATCTAGATTTAGATTACACTCTTGAAACTCCCTAAAATAAATTATACGATTTATTTTGAAACTCCTTAAAATAAATTATATTGATTGTTTCATTCTTTGATAATAAATGATATTGATTGTTTCATTTTAAAACTTCTAAAAATAAATGATATTGATTGTTTCATTATTTAGGAAGTAGTTACGATTACACTTTTTTAATTATGTTTAATACCAATTATACCATTATCTATACATTTCAAGCCAAATTTTAATTTCAATTATTTACATAAATGCCATCATGCATTAATGACCATTGATTAAATGATCTAATGGTCTAGATTGCTTTAAAATAGTTCTGTAAAGTTTTGCACATAAAATGAGTTCTCAATATAACGTGCTATATATATATATATATAGAGAGAGAGGAAGGTTAAAATAAAAAGACAAATATTCGTGAGAAGGATAAAAAGATTTTTTTTTTAAAGTTCTCGAAAAATTCTAAAAAAATTCCATTAAATCAGGTATGTTGGTGCATAAAACTTTTGTAAAATAAGTTTTTCTAATTTTGAGTTTTTATACGTTTTTTTAATGCGCAAAAAAAGAAATTTTGATGCACAAAAAAATTTTGATGCACAAATTTTTCGACTTGTTATAGTTTGATGCGCAATAAAATTTTGATGCAAAAAGTCAAAAGAAGTTGGGTACAAAAATGAATTTTTGATGCACAAAAAACCGATTTAATGCACAAACGTTTTTTTTAATAAATTTTTTTGGGCAAAACTATCCACTTTTAGAAAAACTTCCTTTACAACTTTTTTTGAGAGCTTTTTAAAAAAAAAAATTCTTTTTATTCTTCTCACGAATATTTGTCTTTTTATTTGATCTTTATCCTATATATATATATATATATATATATATATATACTAGTTGCAAAACCCGCCCTATGACTTTTGATTATTGTTTTCAATTCTTTTTATGTAAATATTTTTTTCAAAATTTACTTTATTATAGAAACATTTTTTTAAAGCATTTTGTTTGTGTAATTTATTTTTTGTAATATAGTCTTGACGGTTGCACGTTATTGTATTTTTTTTCCATGTTTACCGTGATTTATTAAATGTATTGCTTAAGATATTTAATCATTTTTAATTATTGTTTACGTTATAAAAGGTTGTGTTCATTACATTAAATGATATTTAATTTTTTGATATTGGATATATATACATCCATTATAATAAATTAGACATGTAAGTGTTTATTCTTTAAAAGATATAATCTATTTTTTTAAATAAATATGTATAATCATT